>JANEHU010002040.1:0-223888 GCA_027563435.1 Nasonovia ribisnigri
ATTTAATTTATTAACTTTTACAAATTGTTATATTTTTCTTTATAAAACAATATAGAAAAGTATAGTTTAGTATCACATAATATAATTATTTATTGCTAAGTTATAACATAAAAAAAATGAAAATAAATACACAAAGTATACAATTTAAATACTGTCCATTTCATGAAATGGATGTCCATATAATGTTTTTTTTATCAAAGTTCACGATCTGGCCAATTTCACTATGTGGATGCGACATATACATGTATTATGTATTCTGTGCTCACACTTATGATAACCATATAAGCTATAATTTATTGTTGAATAGTCAACTGGTTAAGATAACTAATAAGCATTAATTTATATTATTTTTAAAGATCTAATTTTAAATTATTAGTAAATTCAGAACAATGATTAATTATATTTACACTAAATGAGAACTTAATTTTTATGTTAATAAAATTATTATTTGTTCATAAACATTAGAGTATTAAAAATGTATTTAATACTTTAAAACAAGTTTGACTACCATTATAATATTTTAATCACCACTGTATTTATTTATTTAATTAAGTAAATATATTTTAATGTATTTAATACAATTATTTTGCAGGGTATAAATATATGTTTAATGATAAACTTGTAACTGTATGGTCAGCACCTAACTACTGTTATCGATGTGGTAACGTTGCATCAATAATGGAATTTTCTACTGTTAGTGATCGCAAGCCAATATTGTTTAATGCCGTTCCTGACGAACAACGAGTTATTCCAGATAAGGCTGCAACCCCTTACTTTTTGTGATAAATAAGGCTAATAACAATAAACATTTTAAAATAAAATTTCTTTAGAAATTGAAAATTAATTGTTTATGTATAATTTATTTTTATTGAAAATCAGCAAACATTATTTATCAAATTGTCGATATATAAAATTATTATTAAAAAATTCATTAAAATTAATTATTTTTAAAGTACTGTGTTTCGTTGATTTTAATTATCACTAAAATATTACCTTTTAAATATTCAATTTATTTACTTCATATTATTATGTTAAAATGATGAGTACAACTTACTTGTATGTGCATGATGCACTCATCTAAAGCACAGTTTCCTGGATTATTGGTATTATAAAATATTGTTATGGTGATAACTGATAACATTAAAAAAAACTATATAATAAATATTTCTTATTTGTGAAAATTATGTTTTTGATATATTAGTATATTACATTTTTTTAATAGTATAAAGATTATTGTTGATGTTATGACAATAAGTTATTTTGTAATCATTAATTGTATTGTTTAAATTGCTTAAACATTGAATTATTTTTTGAATTAAAAAAAATTAGAAATGTTGATTTTATTTCTAATTATAGTTAATATTTTAATACAATATTGATGTATCTATTAGGCCAGCTTAGGATAAATTACATACTATTAAACAAGTCCTCGAGCCCTGATGAGTATTAATCTCGTTTCGAACATAAATTAATTATATCTGTCTGGGAATCACTAATCATTCCATAATAAAACTAAAGGTTTATTGTAATCCATAAATTAGATTTTTTATATTTTCAATCGTAAATGAAATATTTTATGGAAAAAATGAAAAATATTATCAAAATAAAAATCTCTATCGTTAAGTTAAATTACATTTTTATGAGTGTTTGAAGATAAAATTTTTACAATATTGGATATTCACTATTTCTCATATAGCGATTTTCTTATTTTTTTGTAACTCAAATACGAATAATTATAAATACTTGAAATTTACATCATATTATGTTTATTTTATCAATTCATATGTACTCAAAATATTTTGTATCTTTGAGCTATTAACGGACATTTTTAATTTTCAATTATTTTGGTTTTTTTTCTATAAATGTCAATAAAATTTTATTCGTTGAGTCGAAAAACTTGAAAATTTAATACAAGGCTCCTGATATATTGCTTCGATATCAATTGAAAAATACTAAAGATCCATTAGCACGATTTTTTAAAAGTATTATTAAAGTTTTAACTTTGACAAAAATTATCATAAAAATGGAAAATTATCAATTACCTATTGTAATTCAAAATTATAAAATGGTAAATTTTTATAAGTAAGGATTGAAAATTTAAAACAAAGAATCATTATTAAATTCAAATTCAACACTATGCTGTACAGTAACCCATTTGTAACTTACTGTACAGCACAGAGCGACATCCACTTACCCGCTTTTTAATAGTCAAGAGGTAAAAAACAAATCGAAGTTAAATAGTTACAGTACATTTATCAGTTAAATTATATTTGTTTTTAGACGACGTATTGTCCATGAGTTATAATAAATTGTACGGTTTTTAAGAGAAAGGGCTCAAGTCAATTTTGGAAATTTTCAGTTTATGCATTAATTCTGTGTGAAATTTCAAGCCACGTTGAATGGTACCACTGTAGATGACTTGTGGGATTTGGTTTACGAGGTAAAATAGAATGCGTATGGTAATAAGTCGTTATTCAAAATTTTTTATGAGAAAGGGCTTTAGTCTCTTATTCTGTAATATGAATTTTGTTAAGAGAATTCAAGTTTTAAGAACACTTTTAGTGACTTATGATTTAATATACAAAATAGCAATTACATTATACAAAATGTCCAAAAGAAGTGCACTTTTGTCGTTGGCAACTGGTAAGTACCAGATTTTAACAATACATATAGCCAATATTGTTAGTTACACTTGTTAGGTTAGTCAATAATTTATTGATGGTTACTTGTAGAGTTGCCTGATAAAATATAAAAATATTTAATTCAATACTCATTCTATTGTTTTGCTTAATAGATTTAATATTATTATATTCTTACATACCTATAAAGTTCTAATATTTATAGTTTATAAATATTTAAAGTTTATTGAGTTTTATAAATATTATTAAAAAGATTTTATAAGTGTGGTTAATTATGTTATTTTATTATTATGAATATTAACAATTATTTAAGATGAGTGAATGAATGAGTGATTAATCTAAATGCAATAATTTAAGTTTTTATTATTTTATTTTATTTTGCCTTAGTAATTAAATTAAATTTATTAGAGTATTCTCTTATTATTAAACTTGTTTTATCAAGTGTATAATTATTATCTTATTTTATAGAAATGTTACAATATTAACAATGTATATAATTTATACAATTCAACTGATCCCACGCACTTCGTTGCTCGTAAAATATGACAAATCTTGAAGAAATTGTGATTGTTCAACTCCTTTTGCGTGTAACTCCCTGCAATAAGTGCACCCTGAGTGGCCTGGTAGGCAATCCGACTACTTCGGATCGCGGACAACCCCGATGAGCGGCTATAGGTGCAAAAATTCGATTTGATACCCGATGAACCATTGGCAACCAAACAAATAATAAATACTAATTACTAATAATATATATTTCTTCTATACCCAAACGCAACGATCTAAAAACAAAAGTGTCCATCGAAATCCCTGTTTGATCACATCCTTAGGTTGAGCCTACTGGGTCAAAATTTAATATTTAAATCGAAATTTTATTATTTTTAACCTTCGATTTTTATTAAATCTTTTTAAAATTGTTACAAATTGTCCATAAAATATGACGTGACTGTACATTAATTACAATTTAAAATATTAATTTTTAAATTCCAAAACTAAAATTGCTAAAAAAATATATTATTCATACATAAAAAAAATAAATGTTAACCACTAAACACATTACCCTACTTGAACTACCGTTGAAAGCTATCATAATAATACTAACAGTTTTTAGTTGAAGTTAATATTATTAAAAACTAAAAATTCTATGGATTTTTTTTTGTTTAACCAACAGAATATTTTAAATAAAACAAATCTGAATTCTTACCGTATACACTATACTACCTTTACGTACCTACTAAATACTTATAACTATCAAAGCACGAAGCACGGCTTAGTTGATGATAGTACCTACTTACTATCTTAAATATTGATAATCAGTGTGGAGCGTTTTATGAAAACCCGGGATATTATATTATGTATCATCAGTTTTGGATAAATAGGCATTTGTTTTTTGTTCTAATTCAAAAATCAATTAATAGGTATGATTTGAAATGTTCATCAAATATAATTTATTCAATGTTTATATTAGCCTTTTATAGACGTTATATAATTTTCAAAAGATTTTTTTCTACGAACCTATTCAGTGTTCACACCGTACTACGGTATGTGATATTGACTTATTTCAGTTATTAATAATAATGTGTGATATAATATAATATTAATCAATAATAATATAATAATATATGAAACGTATTTGGTAAAAATTATTTCAACATACTGTACTGCTATTACAAAAATAAATTATCTATAGGTACCAATTACAGTATACTTATAATATAGATTAACTATAAAATATTCATAGAAATGGACACACCGTCACCGTTCACAATCGTTTTTCGTATGCAGTGACTGCAAAATCCATTTGTGATTATTACTTATTACGATTACAGTGGTCAGTGACGAGGTGACGACTTCATTGGTGTTTGAATAATTTTCTATTCATGTGTTTGTGTTACTTATTGACTTAGGGTGTTTTTTTTCCGTTGAACTACATTCGGAAAAATGGCACAGTAGCGCCGATAAGTGAAATTGTGAGATAAGTGGGTCAAGCCGAGAGCATGCAAACGATGGGTGCGCAAGCATCAGTTCACCACCACACCTAACATCAACCACCTCGCATTATATTGATTAAACAGGGTTTCAATTCTTCAAGGTCGGATATTATTAAAACTGGGTCATTGGTGCTTTTCACTCGATTTTTCGTTTACATTTTTGGTCCTGCATAATATAGATATTGTTTACTTTTTAAATAGTTTTTAATTTAATTTCGTCATAATAGTTGAACGGTAAATAATAAAACAGTTCTGTTGTTTGTTTTTTTTTATTAAAATAAAGTTACTTGAATTCATTTTTATAATTAATTGAGTGTTTGATTTTAGTTTAGTGATGTGGTGGTATATTATGACATATAACTTTTATTAATTATTAATTATTACTTATTTGTGTACCTATATCAGGGGCGGCTCCAGTGGAAGCCTAGGGGCTACACTCCTAAACTGTATTTCTAAACAATTGTATACTGTTTAAACAAAATTACAAAAAAAATCATACTGACTGAGAATTATGACTCTCCCCCCCCCCCCTAACCATGTCACTGGAACCGTTCCTGGCACCTACTAACAAATACAAATACAAAATATAAAAAACAACATTTTAACTTGAAAATTAACATAGATCCTTGCAGTAGTCACAAAATCAAAATACTTATATGTATATTATTATCCTGAACGACAGTAAAGAATCGCATATTAATTATCTTAATCGCACGCTATGTAAACTATATATATGCACTGGTGTTGTTCCTATGTATTATTTTATTTGTGATCTACGACTTGCAGGGTGACTTTATTTTCACTTATTTGTGTAGGTAGAAAATGTGATTAGATATTATCACTATTCCTTAATTATTGGATTTAGACTCCACTTTGCAATTTATTGTACCATATACCTAACAAATACGAAAGATGAAGGTATTTTTTTTTATAATCTTTATCTAACTATTTTGAGTTTTTATTCTCTGTTCTACAAAAATACAATAGGTAGGTACATAAACTATAATGGTTTCATTTTTCTTGTACCTAGGTTAATACATTCGCGTGCGCACACGTAATATGGGTAATGGAGGCCCACGCATCAAATTGTAAACATTGTCTATCTGATTATTAATTAGTTATTCGTATTAATAATAGTGCAAGTACCTACGAAGTTAATGTAGTTACGCTTAGTGCTTACGTACTTTTCCAAAATAATACAATTATAAATTAATCATTACGACACTATAGGTACCTACCCACAATTAAAACAATGATATTTTAATTTATATTTTCCTATACATAGATAATTATTAACTATATTTATTCATTACTAATTATTATGTACGACTTTATAATTTAAGGTTTACGAAATACATATAATACATTTGTTCTCTCACTTTTTCAGTTTTCTAAATAACCCTAAACCCTTATATTAATATGTACGAGTATCCATGACAGTTTGTATAGCTGATAACAAATATTTGCGTAATTCGATATTTTTGTGTTACACTTATATATAAATAGCTGTAGGTTTGAACGTCTGATTATTTTTGATAAATGGTTGACCCAATGAATTATATTAAATAACTATACCTAAACTTGTAATAGATTATACTAACAAGTAACAAACACAATAATAATATATCAATATAATATTTCATACGTATATGTGAAATAATAATATTATAATATGAAATAATAATAGACAATAGTACACGGGTACTAGAATATTTGGATAAAATCTTTTTTGTTATTATTATTAATTAGTCATTAGCTATATTATAATTATTGTTAAAGCTATAATAGCCTATAAGTAAAACTTATTAAAGATTAGAAAAGATGAATAGACCGATTACTCATAATTAAAATTCACTCACATATAATTATCACACATGAAGTGAAGTGTTATTTTTCAAACTTCCTGTTTATAGTAAAAAAAATTCAAGAGACGAAAACCAGTGGAGGTCCTTGCAAAAAAGCTTAAAGGCTCTGTCAAACAGAATGCGTTATTAACGTCGCGTATACCGTCGCGTCAACGTTATTACCATCGCGCGTAATATGTATAGGTACATCCTGCAGATCTCTCAATTGGAATTTTTAATATTGGCTAGATAGTCACCAGACTGGCATGCAAAAATAGGCTTTATAGGTCCTCAATGATTGTATGAGGATGGCAGCGGTCAGTGCACTATTTGTTTTCTCTCTTTGACCCACACACAACATTGCAAATTTTCGTTTAGCAGAGCCAACCTTATGTTGTGATAGTTTTAGTATTATACCGAATTTATACCGATAAACAAACGGTATAGGTATATGAATCGGTATATATTTATCAATTTATCAAACTTAAAATTGTTATCTGAATTTGTACGTTAGTATTTTTACGATATTTTACACAAGCTATGATAGTATCTACCTATGTAAAATACCTATTCCTTTTTACAACTCAAAAATACTAAAATTTTAAAATTTTAAAAAACTCAACAAACACAGATAATGTTCTAAAATAATTCTAGTTTGATAATAGGTCAATTTATGTAATACCTAAAGCTAAATAATAAAGGCATATACATGTATAATACTTAAAGCTATATAGTATTAAAGCTAACAACACAAGATGATGGTTCTGCTGAACACAAATTTTCTATATTGAGCGTGCGCCGTGAAGGGTCAGAAAGAGAAATCAAAATATAGCCCACTGCCATCCTCGACCTCGTGTTATGAGCATCAAAAATGTACAAACAATTTACGATTTTAAAATGCTTATAAGTCACTTTAAAACTAAAATTTAAAAAAACGTATGAAATTCAGTAGATAATATTCTTACTTTTAAATTGGATAGGTTAATTCACTCTAATGTTAAACATATATAGCAGAGACAGACAGAGTTGCGTTAGACAGAGTTAGACTTAAATGGATTAATGATTATTCAGAACATACAATTTACCACTTATGTTATATGCGTTTGTAAAATAGAGACAACGCAAGCGGGCGTTTCGTCTACAATATATTAATTTAATATGTTACATAGGAATTTTTCAAAGGGGGGTCCACTTTTTTTTAACATGTAAAAAGTATCTGATGGTCAATCAGTGGTTCATACCTTTAGTATTTTAAATTATGTCAATATCAATGGGGTGGGGGGAGGTCCAGACCCCAACACGCCCACATAGTGTACATGGGTACACCACTGTACATAGGTAATTTTCATATTTTCCGTTGGTAGAAGTTCGATCGGTATAGGTGAGTTGATTCCCGAGACCTTTTTCATGTATTAGTTGATTACCGGGTCCTTAAGAGGTACGTACGAGTTGATTCCCTGGTCATTAAGAGGTACGTACGAGTTGATTCCCAGGTCATTATATATTTTATTCAATATTTAGTAAGATATTCAGCCTATTGGTTGGCTGACAAGTTTCTCAAAAATGTTGTTTTTTTAGTTTTTTGAAATTTTGAAAATCATTTAATTTTTATTTATTTATTATTTATTGAATTATATTATATTTATTACTATTAAAAACATTTAGTTGTAATTAGGTAAAAAATAATTATTAAAAATATTTGGTAGTAACTAGGTAAAAAAATATAAAAAAAGTTATTAATTTGGTAAAAATTTGTAACACATTGTTTTTATAAATTGGTATCTGGTAATGAGATTACCAGTATACCATGACATCTCTTCTCTTAAAAAAATTTGTTTTTCTTGATGTTTTTTAGATTTTTTAGTTCCATTACTTCTGCATTTAATTTAAGTTTCAGATTGTACTTCTAACAGCTCATTTATAAATAAAAAAATATTTGGGTGCCCACTATAGAAACAATAGGGAATCAACTCGTATGTACCCTCTAATGACCCGGGAATCAACTCAACGGTGTCGGTGCAGGTAAACAGGTACCCGGGAATCAACTCGTACGCAGCCAGTTCGATATCCGGTTGACCGGTTCAATATAATATAATATGATTCATCGATATTCGGTAGAAATGATAAGACGTCATAGTTTTTTCAAAATAGATTTTTAAAATATCGAATTATTAGTAGTACCTATATGTATTAGTGCGAATGTTGATAATATGTTTACAACAGAAATAAATGTGTATATAATCAATAATATGTTATTACTCATTAATCATTAATCATTATGTAATAAGCTTAAACAACTGCTGTATGAATTTGTAATTGTCAACTGTGGATTTTACTGGTATTTTCCGTCCTCTGTACCTACCTATATTGTTCAATATTATATATAAAAATAGGTATGTAAAAAAAAATAGTAGGTACTCCACAAATGTTTTCACTTTAAAATCGTACTTAAATGTTCATGTCCAACTTATTATTTTGTTTACTGCACATGATTACAATATGGTAAATATAGTTTCAGCTAAAGTCCATTATTACACTAACTCCATATTTTATAAATATATTATGTTGCAATGTAGTTGTAGTACTCCGACCACCGAAAACATGGGTTTACACTGTTTACAGTTAATATTTTATATATTTTATTCACGAGCGTAAAAAGTGATCGGTTTGATGTTAATCCCGTTAAGCTACTTTGATGAAAGCATCGTAAATTTCAGTAATTATTCGAAAATTATGAATCACCGTCACGAAAAAAATATTCAGATTAGCGATTGCATTTTAGGTACATATTTTGTTGACTAATACGGGGATTATTTTTTAATTTATTCTGAGTGGATTCAAATTGTTAATACGTACCACTCTAAATAGGTATTAGGGACCACTTTAAATGTATCGAAAATAAGTAGGAACAAGTTTTAACTAATAGTAAATTTAAGTTAAATTTGTCATGAAATTGGACTTTTAAACCAATTATTAACAATTTCAGTTATAATGTTGTATTTCAAAACATATTAATCGTAAAGGGGTCTTGAAACTTTTCGCCATTATGTATATTTATTAATTGTATTTGTTATGCAACAATATTTAGATTAAATGTATGCAGAGGTGTAGCCATGGGGGGGGGGGTTTAATGGGCTAAGCCCCCAGGTAAATGGAAAAGTTCCAGGTAAAAATGTCCCAGCCTATAGTGTCCTACTTTCAATGTTATATAAATATTATATAGTTATTATAATTATAGAGATTAAACTTTTATTTAATTGCAGCCTCTTGTTTAATACAAATATATTATGCATTTTATAGTTCATACTACAATAATTGAAAGTAAACTAAAAAAACAAAAACAAATATATGTATACAAAATAAGTAAACGAGTAATATTAAGTACCTATGTAATAAGTACTATATAGCATGTGTATTGTGTAGGGTACATTAACTATACCTAAACATCCTATACAGTAATAATTAATATTGTATATGACATATGTATATAAATAATAATACTATAACTATTGTGCATATCATTGAAATAATGATTTTCGTACAAATATACGTAATATAAATATTAAATAGTAAATGTTTCATTCATAAAAATTAAATAATACGTAATAAACTCATAACTCATAAAGAATAAATTATTAGTTATTTTAATAAATTAAAATTTTATAACCAAGTCCTACTTTATTTAAGTTATACAGCCTAAACCTATTTGTATTATGACTATTTGACTATATTATTTTAAGGAAAGTATACCTATGTAGCTATGTCCTATCTATAATAGAAGGACTCGAGGACTCGATCAATCGGTCAGTAACCAAGTTATGTAAAATAGGTACTATTTTTATTATAAAATTCTTATTTAATATAATATAATAAAAATCATAAACCATATAAACCATAATATTTACTAATACCTATTATCGGGGGCCGGGGCATCGGGCCACCGGTAATACCTTTGACGTTATTACCACTTTGTTGTTTGTAGTGTACAGGTATTAGTTTTATATATAATAATGTATTTTATTAGATTATCAAAAAAGGTTATACATTTTCATAACACCTTCCCTTGGAAATTCCTAGTTAGTAGTTATGTATACATGGATAAAACTGCAGGTATTTGGGACAACTGCAGATAGGAGAGGTACCTGTCCGATGTCCCGACTCCCGGTACAACTTTGATATACACTTTAGGCTTCTTTTAGGAATTTAAAAATTTGTACAATCGACTATATTTGAATGAACTTTCATAACTTATAATATACATTATTATTTTCCATATTATCATGAATCCGCTTAACAACATTTTATATTTAACGAAATATTTTTGAGAACCAAACCTAATCAAATTTATTTATTTCTATTTAACGAATTTATTAAAAAAATGTGAAGTCTTAAATGAATGTGATAGTTTATACCTACCTAATTTTAAATCTAAAAGTATGTTTTTATGAAACTCGTACTGAAATAATTTTCCAAAAAATTAATAGATGATATAGAAACCTATCTTCTTATTTTATGAATCCAAATGATATGTTATATGTTTTGATTACAATCTAAAATTATAAACACTGAAATACATTATACTATTTTATATAATTGTATATAATTAAACTCAATTATATGTGCTTTTCACTGCCTTTGCCCTTTTAGGTATAATACCTACTGCTTGGTTCTTAAGAATTTCAGTGTTCACGCAAACGCTATATTTAGTTCTATATAATTCCAAGCACCAATAATTAGTCTGAATGACTTATAATGAACTTTAGTTAAAATAGTTTTGTTGAAAATAGTTTGAGTATTTTAAAATGAACTAGTAATAGTTTTAATAAAAAATAAAATATATCAGATAAAAATATAATGTACACTTTATTACTTTAATATAATATATTATGTTTAGAATTGCTGAAATATTTAAAATTAGTTTTGTTGTATTAACTATAGCAAATTTAATTTTAAAATGTAAGCTCTAAAGCTATGCGGGTTTTTTTATGTAGGTTAAAGTATTATTATTGAGTTAAGCGGGATAAAAAAACTATACGTGTAATATTTCAAAAATCTAATTTTCAATATTGATTTTTAATATATAAAATATGGTTAATGCTTATATTATGCCATATTACTATGAAATGTATTAATAAATACAGTATAGGTACTCATTAATAATTGTAATTTGTATACATTTGAATAATATTTTTGTATTAAACCTATAAAAACATTATTTGTATATTATATTGATTTTATACCACAATGTATATTATTATAATATATATTATGTATTTCAACAACCAGTATGTATATGTATACAACAGTTTCGATGAATATTGTATAAGTTTTTTGTGTTAAATTTAAAAATTCAGATTAAAACTTTTAAGTGTTTTATAAATTCTGACATAGACTCCAGAGTATAATATTATTTTTATGTATTATTTTAAACAAGTGAACAAAAAACACTAACATTTAGTTATTATTCCTGAATTTTGAGTAAAATAATCAATAAGTAAAATTAAAAGTATGAATAAGTAAAATTGTAAGAAAGTACTTTAATGCTCCCTTAAAGGCCTAAATCGTCTATCGATTTAAAATTACATGTTTATATAATAATTATATTTAATACTACGTAGTGTGTACTTGGACAGGTCTGTAGAAAAACAGTGAAAATATAAAACAGTTTTAACAAATATAATTTAGATTAAATATGTTTTGTTGTAACATTATAAATTCAATAAATACAGATATCGGTATAATTGCTTATACAGAGATTCAAATTTGTCCACTTATTAATTATTTACAACAAAAATCGCATTGCTTGTGGCAAAAAATATTGGAATTTTGATGAAAGCTTTTTTCTCAATCAGTATAGTTACAGACACTCTATAAAAAAATTTAAAAATGTGTATATCATTGATTTTTTTAAGATTTTATTTATCAACGAAATGACTTGCTAACATTATTATTTTTAAACCATTTTAATTAATTAAAAGGGGGCGGAGTAGTTAACCAGTAACCACTCTGCTCTATAGTAAATGTCAAGTGTATCTTGTACATCATCGAGTAAGTCACTGAAATGTATTTGTTAAATTTAAATTTAATGATAAATAATTGTATACGAAAAATGATTCTGTACAGTCTATATTGATAGGTATATTTCATGATATGGTTTTTGATTTTGATGTTAAAGTACCTAATATTTTATTATCAGTATTAATGTATTACAGTTGGTTGATTCAATTTTTACCGAATTTTATTATAATATTATTAATAAATAATATTTATTATTGAAATTAACTTTTGACTTTTGGGAGTCAGTACCACCATATACCGTAGAAAACGGTGTGAATAGAATTGTTGTATGTATAAATTGGAAATAGCTTAAGAATAACTCAAAATATCTTGAAAATGTTATTGTTTATATAAAATATAGTAATAAATGTAAATGTTTCAAGTATTATTATTAAATATCTAATATAGTTAAAATTAAACTTTAAATGTCTATTAAAAAATTGTTAGCATATAGGTATATTTAATAATTTTTTTTGTTTCTCATAATAATAACTTTCTTATGAGGAACCTTGTATTAAATACAATACATTTTGAAAATGTTCAACCCTGAGTGGTTTGACTAATTTTTTTAAAATTTTATACGTTTTTAACTAAAAAATAATTTTTGAATTTGCACGATTTTCACAAATTTCGTCAATATTTGAACTTAGAATGCATATAAAGAAAAATTGTGCCTATGTTCCTTTTTCATTTTACAATAGTTTTTATAACAGCTTATGCAGTGCAGAGGCTGTCCAACAAATAATATATGTCGCTTCGAAAATATCTGTAGACCCATAGTGACCCATCTATCTACAAAGAATGGGCTGTATATTTAGTTGAAAATATAAAATACTTGATAAAAAAAATCATCCCCGTGGTATCCCTAGGTACCACAAAGTACATCAATACATCATGAATATTCAATCAGAAAATTTTATTAATTTCCAATCTTTTTTTTAGTTTTTGGCTGATGTCAGATTTTAATTTGTCTAATAATTTTGAAAAACTGCAGTTGGACACTTTTAGTAAAAAAAAGTTTTGAACTTAAATTTCGAGGGTCCAGGTTACTTGTAATAAATTGACTCTATAGTTGGAAATTTAGGGTTTAAAAGAAAGAATTTTCTTGTATATTTTAAAATAATCGAGAAAAACTGGAATTTGTTTCTCTACACACAAAATCAATTTTCGAAAACAACGATTTATTTTTGGTTGTAATTCAAAAATGAATATCCAACTGTATATGTAGAGACTTGACATTACCACCAAATATTCAAACTATAGCAATTAATATGTAATTCTGTTTTTTTTTTGTGCTGTTTACAGGTATTTTAAATTGTTTACTTTTTGTTAGTTTTAGAAATTAGAACGGAGTGATGAATGAATGTATTGATTTTACAATGATGTGTTTTTTTTTTATTTTTGTGTCTGTCGTCACCGTTTGGGGCAATAAAACTGTTTCGATTTTTTTCAGTATCTTGTTCGATAGGAAAGTGATTCTAGTTGGTGTATTCAGGAGGTCAAAATACAAAGTTCTCAATAGTTTTCAAAAGCGTTGGGAAAAACAAAAGAAAACTTAAGGAAAAACGTGAATTTTTACGCAAAATTGGTTTTTGAAAAAATATCAATTTAGGTTTTTGGTGTATCTCTAAAAATGACTGTAGATACATGACATTTTCACTGAATGTTTATAATATAACCATTTTCTATACACGATACAATTTAAAAAATACCTTGATCTGTTTTGAACTGCAGTTTACTGACATATTAAATTTCCTATATTTTTAGTTTTTTTTTTTATGAATGTCAATAAAATTGTATTTGTTGGGTAAAAAAGCTTAGAAATTTAATACAAGGCTCCAAATATATTGTTACAATAACAGTTAAAAAATATGAAAAATCCATAGTCAACATTTTTTTTATTAGCATTTAAACCTTTAAGTTTACATTTTGACAAAATACGTAAAAATTACAAAAATGTGCAAATTATTTAAAGTTAGAAATTCATAAAAAATTCTATTTAAATCTAAAATTTGAAAATTTAATTAAAGATTCCTCATAATTTTGATACATTTTTTCAAAAGAATAATAGTCTACCTGAAAGTCAAATTAAATATTAATGAACATTTGAACTTTTTGAAGTTCAAATTTTTACAAGATTGGATATTCACTCAATTTTTCATGTAGCAATTTACTTACTCCGCTGTAATTCAAAAACGAATAACTGTAGATACTTTAAATTTACATCATATGTTTATTTTATCAATTCCTATATATGGGATAAAATTTAAAAAATATTTTGACTCGTTTAGAGCTGTTTACGGAAATGTTCTATTTTAAATTTTTTTAGTTTTTTTTTCTATGAATGTCAATAAAATTGTATTTATTTGGTTAAAAATCCTGAAAATGTAATACAATACTTCTGATATACTGTTACAATAGCAGTTGAAAAATATTAAAAATACATTGGCACACATTTATTTAATAAGCATTTTTAAAGTTCAAATTGTGACAAAATTTATCAAACTTAAAATTTAAAAATGATCTTTAGGATTAAAAATTTAAAACAAGGACCCACTTAAATATATAAATAAATTACTTTATTCACAATAATATCATCAAATGTACTTGGTAATATATTATCATAGGCTGACTAACGGTCTTCGCTCAGAATCGCATACAATGATATTATATCATTGAATTCACCTAACCTACTGTACAGCAGAGCTACACTTATTTGCCCACCTTTTTTTTGATTTATGTTATGTTGCGTGATTTATAATTATTTATTATAAAATTACTCACTATTTAGTTATAACATGTTTTTAAAAATAATTTATACTAATCAGTCATTTTATGGTAAATGATTATTTATAAGTTAACATCCACCTGACCACCAAATTGTAAGTGTTGTAAAATATAGAATCTAGGACCATAAGATAACCGCCACTGATTTATGAGGAACCTTGTATTCAGTTTTCAAGTTTTTTGACTGATCAAACATTTTTTATCTTATTTATTAGTGAATATTTCAAGTATCTGCGTATATTCGTTTAGAATCAAAACAAAATAAGAAAATAGATTTTGTTGAAAATTGGTTTTGTGTAAAAATTCCTGTTTTTCCTAAATTATTTTTGTTATTCCCAGTTATTATCAAAAGCCCAGAGAATTTTTACTTTGCCACCCTTTCCCCCTAAGCTACCAAATGAATTCATTTTTCTACCAGATAAGATATATAAGGTTTATTAAGTTGGAAAACCAAGCATTTTTACTGCCTCAAAAGCCAAAAAGAGACGACATGATGACAAAACACAAAAAACATTCATCAATTCATCATTATGTAGAATCAATGCATACATCGCTCGGTATCTACATTATTTTATTTAGTGTATACATTATATTCAACTTAACGCGAATCATTAACTGAACACTGCAGTAATGGAGTCTTAGAAAAACTGCATAGTGCATATAGAACTCGTTTGTTTTAGTGCGATTACAATTAACATTATATAGTCAGTATTCGGCTAAATATATGTAGTCACTAATATATGTTTGCTAAATATGCATCTATTATTGCACTCGTGATTTTGAATTTTAATGTATATATAATATATATATATATGTTATTTCAATATTTGTGAATTGTATTGCAATAATTGTCTAATTTTGTCAATCATTCGAACGTTTGATGTTGTTATTATTATTAGTTCATGGTCAATTTATTTGAAGACGCTATTCAAAATCACGTTTATTTTATATTTATTATCGACATCGTTTATTGACGAATAAATACCTTGAAATAAAAATGTTAAAATGTCATATATATTGTCATAAATATAGACGACATCGAATATACTATGTACATGCTTAATGGGTGTAAAATAAAAAAAAAATATATATATATATATATATATTTAATAAAAACCTATCGTATATATTAAGTTATATACTTATATCTATAGGTAAATAGAATGAAGTACTACAGTAGGCGTATAAAATTAATTGTTGGAATATATTATTTTAAATGAGTAGGTACATTAAAATAATAATACATTATAATTCATTGAATCCAATAAAAACAAAATTCAAACATAATAGGTATTTATATTATAT
This sequence comes from Nasonovia ribisnigri, assembly GCA_027563435.1. Taxonomy (NCBI): domain Eukaryota; kingdom Metazoa; phylum Arthropoda; class Insecta; order Hemiptera; family Aphididae; genus Nasonovia; species Nasonovia ribisnigri. The sequence continues at coordinate 16,621 of JANEHU010002040.1, forward strand.
TTAGTTATTTTTAATTTACTTGTCTCGTATGACACGAATAATTTATCATTGCACACAATTACATATATACTTAATCTCCAGCTAACGAAGTTTACAACATTACTTTATATTTGTCTTTTCTTTGGTGAACTTGACCATTTAACATTTCTAAAAACAAATGGTTCAGCTACTACCTACTTGCCTTCTTTATTTATTTTACGTTCCATTTTTCTTGAGCAAAATATTGAAATCAAAAATTTGTTTAATCCATTTCAAACAGAAAAGGTATCTTTGTTTACAAAAAGAAAAAGTTAAGCTAACAGCACGGTTTACGAATTTTTTCGATTCTAGCATGGTCGGAATTGCATTCTACCTGGTAACCTGGTCCGGGAACCATGTGTGAACACTGCTAACCATACAATATGTCCATTTTTATTCTGTCCGGTGCAGCAGTCACTATATACAATATAAATTATTGTGATACTTCTTCTCATAAATTGGTTAGGTAATCATGGTGAATGCACGAGCTTGTTTCATTAGCGCTTATTTTATCTATATTGACTAATGACCCATACCATATAATATAATATGCATCATTTGAAGTGGCAGAGTTGTGAACTGTTAAGTTGTAAGTCCACAGTTTCCTTTTATAAAATGCCACTTAACTTTCTACTTTCTAGACTTAGAGTAGGAATAGTAGCATGTATGAATTTATATTATTTCCAGCGAATACTATAATAGTGACTTCTGAGTAATCATTAAATTATGAAATTGATAGGTAGTTAATATTTCTTTGCTTCTATATAATTTATTTACCCCTGCTGTCTCTCTCACCAATTGTTCTTTACATATATTATTCTCAATTAAATTTATTTTTTATACTTTTACCAGCTATCATCAATGAGTGTGACCTCTGTGTTAATTAACAAGGTAACCGCAATCATTATGAATTTAATGTTATTCAAATATTGGGTTTGAAAATCAGAATAGCCTGAAGTCTGTTAGGTAACTACTTTACCATCAGTTTATATTTGAATACATTTTTTAAATGCTGGTGCCCTATATAGACATAGAAGGTATACAGTGATAAGTAGCGGATTGTTTAATTAAATTATTTACACAATGCCTATACTAACAAAATGTTTATGAAGTATATATATATATATTTATCAATAGCATAGAGTAACGAGTAAAGAATATATGTAAGTATATTGTATAATGTACCTACCTATATATTATATATGCAATACGCAAGCATGAGCTAAAATGCATAATTATAGTATTTTACAAGCAATAATTAAATAATGAATAATTTCTATTATAATATATTACACTGGTTAAAGTAGCAATATTGCAGATTCCTAATCGTTTAATCGTCTGGCATTTCCTGGACAATTTTTGTAATGAAATTTGTCTCTTTATTCTTGTCCTTCTGAATCCACCAGTCGAATTTTACCTCTAATAGTCGATATCATTATTGATAAAATTATTTCAACTGTGTTGGTAGTAAATTATAATAAAAATTATTATCTAAACTATATTAATCATGGTATCAGGTATTATAGTGGCGTAATTACGCGGGGAATAAGGGTGTCATAACCCTTAGAAGACTTTTTTTTTAAAACTGGCTAACCATATTTTAGTACTTATTTAACTATAAATAGTATTATTTATAATGATGGGCAACAATATCAATAATTTGATACGATATCCTCACACTTTCTATATCGATATTATATCCTATATCGAGAATTGTTGTAACGAGTATTCAATTTTTCGATTTATTTATTTATATTAATTATTCATTTCAATAACTAATAAGTACCCAGGTTATATTTAAACAATTAAAAAATATTTTCGATATCGGTAAATGTTTAAATCCCCCCCCCCCATATAAACATGATCAAATTACGCCACTGACAGGTATATTGTGTATAAATACAAAATATTTATACACACCTTACCTAGTGTGTTTATATACCCAGTAAATATATTCTATAAAATGTATTGATATAAAATAAAAATTATATTTAACCAAAAATCACTAGGTAGTGATTATGCACGGTCGCATGGATATAGGTACATGTTTTATTTAGTTTTGAATTATTCTTAAAATATTTACATTTAAAACTTAGTTCATTTCGAGTTCATCGGTTATCTGTTATAAGTGCGCATACGTCAGTTTGTTTACGCTCCGTTATCTGCCACGCGCGTTTCGTACGTCCAAAGTTCATTAATATAGCAGGGGTGGGCAACTGGTGGCCCACGGGCCGCATCCGGCCCACGAGCCTTTTTTATCTGGCCAGAGCTAATGTTTATAATTCACTTTATAAACAAAATAAATGTTGATTAAAATGTATAGGTACCTATTTTGAATTTTTTTTTTTTTGCTTTTTAGGCTCTGGCCCACTAGATTTTAATTTTCTAAAGATTGGCCTTCTATAGTAACTTTGAGTTGCCCATCCCTGCTCTATAGTAACACCATTTCTCCTTGTCTTGTATAGTTGGAAGTTATTTAGTATGGAAGTATTAGAAGAAAACTAAAAAGAGACCTAGTCTATTTCTTCAAGATAAATTGACAAAAAATTCAGTTCACTGAACCGCAAGCTGTGTTATTATTACATATTACTATTAGTCGAAGAAGACTCAGGTGAAAACGTATTTTTTCCACATAATATGAACTACTGCTGTCTGTGATGATAAACAACAAATAATATTGAATATCTTAATATAAAAATAATTTATACTCAACCCGAGCTTAGTCTATTCATTAATACAAACATAATTAACTTCTTTATACCTTTTTTAAATTAAATTATTAGACCTCAAAGGTATAGACGGTGCTAATGGTTTCACTTGAAATTTGCAAGTCAACACCATTATTATTTATTCTTCTTAACTATTTGGTGAAACAGAACTTGACATTTTAAGAATATTTTAATACCTCCTTTAAAACGCCTATATTTTGTACATAAGAAAGGTTTTTTCTCTCATTCCCCCTATAAAAAAAAAATTATAATATATAGATGATATGGCTTTAATATTATAGGCGCAAATACGGGGAGGTTCGGTGGGGGGCCTAGCCCCCCCCCCTCCCCCAAAAAAACTCAGAAAAAACTTACTAAGAAATCAATAAATGATTAAAATATAAAATTTTTTTTTTTTGTCTGTAGAATTTTGAAACTTGTACAATTGGCACTGACAATACCAATAAGTTCTACATCATGTGAAAGGTCATTTTCGACCATGTGCAGTATAAAAAATTGGCTGCGCACTTGTATGGAGCAAGATCGTTTCACTGACTTATTATACATTTATATTGAAAGAAGTTTATCTAATTAAGTAGACGACAAAGAAATATTAAAAGAATTTGTAAAAAGTGATCATAATTTTAAATTTTAAATAAATTATATATAATTTGTTTTTATTTTAGTACATTTAATTACCCATTTAATTACCTAGTAATTATTACAAAATACAAATGTGTGTTAGGTATTTGTATTTTTCATCAAAAACGGTGTATAAATAGTGGTGTAAATACTAAATACTAAGTAGGAACGTGAATTATAATATGGATGCGCTTGTTACCAAATACGTCATCGTCATAATATTGTATTAATGTTCATATTTATATAGTACAATAAATATCTAAAATTTATTACTATTGTAAGTACCTATAGGTTTAATACTGAGATAGTGAGATATCCATCCCTTCAACGACTTATATTCCTAAGACCTGTGTATGGCTGTATAAGTTGTTAGTTTACTATAGTTTTAACTACCTATTAACTTTTTGAATGAATATATTAAGGTACCTATATATTATAATTTATACCTAATTTATAACTTTAAGATAAATAGGTAGGTGTCTTAACATAAAAAATATGTTTATTGTTTTAGAGTTATTGGCATATTTTATAATATAGGTAAAGTTGAAGGTATATCAATTGATGTATTAGCCATTATGCATATAAGACGTGTATTGTGTATATAATATTATGATGTACATAATATAGTAGTATACTAGTATTATAGTACTATATATCTAGTCATAGGTAGTAGGTACTTATATAATTATATTATAGGTTATAGGTATAGGTATATTATGGTATAGGTATCGATTATTATAGCTAGTACGGATTATATATATGAACAATATACGATCAAATAATAGGTACCTACTTAATCGTAAAGTTCTTCCGGTACATTTTATAATAATATAATTCTAGAAAAAGTTTGTATACGCATAATAATATGTATTTTTATTGCAAACTATTCGATTTTTTAATGTTTTAACTTTTAAGTAGTTTTAGCTTGACTGTTAACGTCCCGAACTTTTGAAATTTGAAACGGTACGCTTCTCGCGTGAAGTACTGTCTCGTAAATAAATATAACTTAATAACTAATTAGTTATTGCCTTATTGCTAATCACACTGGTTAACTTTAAGTTCTTAACAAGACTGGACATTGAACAAGCTTACTAATTTTTTATTGTACAGACAAAATATTATGCCAGTTAGGTTAAAATGATAAGTCACATACTATATTACTTTAGCTTGTAAAAGTTATAAGCTATAAATAGGAAAAAAGAAACTTATCTTACTTAGAAATTAGTTACTTACGATTTTTGATTTTTTAACTGAACACTTGTAATGTATACCAAAATATAATAAAAAAATTTGATAAAAGTATGTGTACACAAATACAGAAATATATACCAAAAATAAAAGGTAGGTACCTGATAGTTGGTACATATAACGATATAAGAGTAATTGACTGAACAAATTACAGAAAATGAGGTCAAAGGCCCTCCAATGTTAGAATCCTTCTATAACCGAAGTAATAAATTATTTAGGTTAATTGTTGGTTAATTAATTAAAAGAGATCACGATTCACAACACCAACGTCTTTGTAAACATCGAACATCGAACCATCTGGTACCTATAGTGTTATTGTTGAGATTTGAATTTAATACTTTTGTCTGAGATTTGAATTATCTATGAAGACTTATATGGTTGTATTAATATACGTAATTTTTATCCCTATTGAAATCCAGAAATGGTGTATTCAACACTTCGACAGTCAATAATATATTTATTAGTATTCATTATTACAAAAAAATACATAAAAAATGTTTCCGTTTTTCTATAGAAAAAAAATAGTTTAACAAAATATACTAAACTTTTTTAAATTTTTCTTTTTTTTCACTTTTGTTTGTAATGATACTGCGACAATTACTTATTTTAAACGGTCCCTCGATGTCCGTCATAGACTATAGGTGATATATCGGTTCTGTATTTTGCATTATTTAATATATTTATTAAGACAGTAAAATAATGAATGCCAAGTACATTAAAATAATATTATAAACTAAAAAAATTAAGACTAATAAATGAAAACCCGAGAATAGACTAGACGACTGTAAAGAAAAAGCTATACAATTAAGGTTTTGGCGGCCAAAGTTTAGCCAACTGCAATTATGGTCCATAGATGGCAAATTAACTGAAATATTCTTGCACAAAATGAACGTATTAATAAAATAAAAAATAATTATTATTATTTTAATGGTTTTTTTTTTAGGGAGGGGGGAGGCTTTGTGTTTTTTTGGAAGGCTAACGGCTAAGGCGCTTCTCTTCAAGAACTCTCCTGTCCACACCTATATACTATACGTACATTATATAAATTCGTCAGTGTTGAGAAGTGACGAGGCTCGCAGATTATACCAATTATACGCGCTCAAGCCTTGTACCACCGGAATTGGATGACGAAGGCGTTCGCGGGTGAGTCCGTAAAGTTGCCATGCAAAAATTTCACCTAAGAATTAGTATTTCACAGAGTGCATCGCCTGGTATAAATGCTGGTAGATGTAAATTTAAACTTTGCTACACAAGAAAAATATAGTTTGGGTGACAATGAACCGTACAAATTCGTATTGAACCTCTATAAAAAAATAAAACTTTATACCAATTAGACTTACCCAATGTTGTATTTAGGAAATCAATAATCATGATGCGATAAAAGTATGAATACCTATATATGACGGAAATCGTCTCCTATTTATGGCTATATAGCTTATTTTTATCTATAAATTATTATGGCGATTTGCGACGATTATTAATTCATTTCGTTACGGACGTTTATTATGTGTATAGTCGGTTTTTTTTCGGCACAACGTGTAATGTTTTTCGATCTTCTCGAGGAGAAGGATTACGGTTACTTATTTTTACGTTTCGGCTGTCATAATGAAAACAACAACCGTTGGAGGTGGAAGAGGGCCGAGGGGTTATCAAATACGGAGGAAATCAAGAAAACCCAGTTCGTACCTCCGACGGTGCAGTATACTGTAGAGATCTCTATATAGTGTCCTATTAACTCCTCAACGATAATATTATAACGATCTATATTTCATGCTATTGGCTCCTGTTTTTTTGCGTCGAGCACGACGATATTATTATAGCAATAATAATAGTAATTCATCGCAAATTATTTGTACCGCACACGTAAATGTTGTACAGCATTTATAGTCATATAGTATTGTTACGTCGGTCGTGGCCCGTGGGTATAGTGACACGGGCACCAATCCGGGCGCAAACACTTGTGCAGTTGTGCAAATCTGACAGTAACAGCCGCGTCTGCCGTCTGCGTGGGTACATTGGATGCATTACACCACCGACTAAAGTTATGAAAATAGTACCTATATAATATTTTGTATAGTCAGTTAGGTTAGGGCGGTTATTATGTCACACGACTATGGCAAACAGTGATACGACGTAAAATTTTTTCACGTCTACTGCGCTTATTATTTAAAAAAATTTTTTTGTCGATTGGTAACGAACAAATAATTTGTATTGATATTACAATAATATCATTTACTCCATCAGCACATAACGACTTAATAATAATAATAATAATAATAATAATAATAATAGTATGGGTTATAATGACGCACGCGCGTCGCGTCTGCGTTCGTGTTAATTTATGTATTATACGATTACATTACGCGAAATACAAAATCATAATTTATAAAACCGTTCGCGTTTTCGTTAACCGATAGGATTCGACGATTTATTATATTAAATATTATATTTATTATTACTGTCACGGTTTTAGGTGGGCGCATCGACATAATAATATCATAAAATAACAATAATCACGTATGCTCCGACGACCACTCGCACATTATGCATTCATGCACCGCGATACAATAATAATAATAATAATAATAATCATTATGTAACGAGTGCGGGGCAAGGATTTTCCTAGTCCTTAGACCTATATTACGACATGTATATAGCATGCATCGCGCGCGGAAATGCGGAATAGTGAAAAGGGAATCGATAAAGGGTCGTCGTCGTCGTCCGTAAAGTATAACTTAGTGCGGTGGCGTCGTCGCGAGAGCTTTTTTCTTCCTCGGCTCCTCGTCGTCATCATCGTCGGCGGCGGCCAGTAGGCTGGCGGCGGGGCGTGGCGCGCACGTCCACCCGTACGGACGCGCACCGGTGTGACGAACGCTGTTCGGCCGCCGCCGCGCAGGACCGTTTTCGATCTCAAAACCCAACGTATTCGACGACGGCTTTCCTTTTCCCGTTTCGAAACGTTTTACTCTCGGGATCTTCCCGTTTTGGGTATTTTGCCGGGTGAAAATCGGGCGACTCGCATTTTACAATACCAGCCAGACGGCACGCGCCGCGGACGACGTCCGCCGTCTGCGTGGCCACGGGTGCCCGCGAAATCGCCCCCGTCAGGGTTGTTTGAGCACTCTGAAGTGTTGTGGTGCGTTTGGGCCGTAGCGCGGGGTTCGTTTGAATTCGGGCGCGCTCGTGCGCCGAACAGCGGCCCGTCGACCGGCAGCCGCGCTCCGCGCCGTTCGTACCCGGTCGGTGTCATTCGTCGGAATCCGAGAGAGCCGGACCGTTTGACTGTAATCGTTGCCACTTGCCGCCGCACACACACGCACACGCACATTTACACGCAAATACACGCGCACACACACGACCAAACACACACACGCGCGGGTGCGCGCGCGCACACGCACAATCATCCGTATCCGTACGAACGATCGCTTCCGTCCGTATGTTTTGCTTCTGCTGCCGCCAGTGGTGACGTTTATTGTCCAGCGGACGGTGTGACTGGTGTGAGACGTGATTGTGCGTAGTGCGTGTGTCGTGGTCGCCGCCGCCGCCGTCGCCGTCACCGTTACCGTTACCGTCGTCGTCGCAGGCCTATCACACTGTAAAATAATAGAGAGTCCGCCGATTGTGCCTGTCGTCGTCGATCTGACGTATTGGACCCGGCCGTCCTCTCCGGCGAGACACATACGTCCACTACTACACTTCCTGCAGCTCTTCGCCGCTGTCCGCTATGGCCGGCAACATGGGCATGGAACAGTTGATACCCATCGTGAACAAGCTCCAAGATGCGTTCACCCAGCTGGGCGTGCACATGCAGCTGGACCTGCCCCAGATCGCGGTGGTCGGTGGCCAGAGCGCCGGTAAAAGTTCCGTGCTGGAGAACTTTGTGGGAAGGTAAATCAAAACGCGACGTTCGTCGGTGTCTTGGGTTCGCTGACATAAGACATGCCCCTACCCGACTGCCAGAATGTTATTCTTGTTCAGGTTCACGCAACGACATGTTTGCTGTGGCCCCTTATCTTCTTGAATAATAAATTTAAAAAAATTACAAAAAAAATTGCTGATTGTCAGAGAACTGATGTTTGTTTTGTGTCTAACGTCTGTGTAATGTCTGTCCTAGGGTGGCCCCCAAATTAGTCCGTTACACCTGCACAATGATCAATAGCGGCCTTCTCGTCCCATTTCAATCGATGTGAAACTTCCTCGTTTGTAACGATCATTCTACGATCGATATCAGTTTCATATTTGCCTTTGTGTACAGAATATTTTTACCATTATCAATTGCACTACTTATTTTATGTCCTACTTATGGGTTATTTTATTCGAATATTAGTCCATTGAAAAATAATCGATGTTAAAATATATTTCGGAAGCCGCATGATAGGGACCTACCTTTAAGGTTTCATCTTTCAGACGCTGGGCCATATATGATTTACAGAGATAGATGTAAAATTAAATTTATAAATACCCCTAGTTACACAGAATGTAAATGTTTATCGATGTTATATTTAAATCAGGTATGTACCTCAGTGTATGAACGTTACCTATATTGTGGCAGTTGGGTATTGGTTATTTTACGTACTGATAGAAGTTTATCATTTGATGTTTAAATATGTATTATGTTTCACGTTGGTTGTTAACTATATTTTTTAATTGCGACATATGTATGTTTCATATGTCTCTAGGTACTATTGCTACAACTGTTAATGCAATTAATGATCATTTCTAATCTAAACTAATGATAATTTTGTATCCATTCAATTTATTTGTAGATTCAAGAGTAGGTATCTATATTACCAGAATAATAGTGTTCTTGTAATTATTAATTTAAGTAGGTACATTTAATTACTTGATCGACAATTAATTTGTAACTTTATCATTACAATAAACCAATGCATTTGAAGATATTTTGATTTGAATAACAGTAATAACACTATTTAATTAATTTTCTACTTTCAAGGTACACAGACCTAGATGACATAATTTTACCATACCTAAAAAATGTTATAGTTTTGGTTATGAGCTATTTTTTTCTATTTATTACGCAAATACACAATTAAACTGTTAATGGTTTAATACAACAATGATTATTGATTATATTTAAGCAGTGATGATAAACACATGTACATTTTTTACTTAACATTTTTTAACAAAACGCCTACTGATCATGTTTGAAAAACAACATCAAGTTAAATAATTGAATGTCATGGTAAAACATATAGGTATCTAATCTACTTTAAAAAAAAAATACATTAAAACAATTTTATTTCCATAAATATATTTTATTGATTAGATAAAAATGTGAATTATGAAAAATAGTAGTAAGTTCACTTTTAAATATATTAGGTACCTATTGTATGTTTTAAATACCTATTTCAAGAAAAGTCTTATTTGGTAGATATCGTAAAATGTGTTAAAGATTCATATTAACCCTTAGTTGATGTTTGGATGTTATATATTGTTCAAAAATGTATTGATATTTTAGTCAAGCATACCTATTGGTTGTAAATCTATTTTGTAGTTATAAATATAATTAATAATTATTGTAATCAATATTTTATTATTCTAAATACGTTAAATTGTATAGGTAAGTTCCTACCTACTTATATAAATTTTTTGGATGGTTTCTCATTGTACCTACATTATGATCACTATAGTTTATTTCATTCATCCCCACCTACTTTACCTATTTACTAAAGAGAAATCTAGTAAAAGATCTGATTCACTACTATACATTTTGGTCAATGGTTTTTTTTTGTTTAGTAAATTAGTATGGTGTTCCATATTTACTCATGTGTAACTTTTTAGATTAATTTCAACAATGCACTTTCTAATTAAAACCTAGTTAAAATATTTTCAAACTTTTGTACCAAAAATTATAAGTATTTACCTAACTATTGATAAGAAACAACAATATAAACAATATTATTGTCTTAATTTAATATGGCAGTTAATTTACATAGATATTATTCTATAGTGTCAAACTAAGTTAGGTACCAAGGTACCTACTTGCCAATGTGTATTTAGTGTGTCTCGGTGCAAATCGATGCCAACTGTGATACTTTTTATTGTTTTAGTCATCCCTCTAAAGCCCTAAATCTCTAATCCCTTTTATTGATATAGATTCTAGGGCAGCTTAATTGCACTTAATTATTTTTATAATTGCCCATTAAATTCTGTTGAATATTATATTATTTACATTAAGACAGAGTCAAGTTATGAGTTAAAATTTATCATCAATGTCACTAGGTTTATAAAGTTAATAATTACATAAATAATATAGACCATGTTTTAAAATATAATATATACCAGGAATACTTCACCTTTTTGTTTCTGCTTGTCAATTAATAAATTGTGATTAATTCTGTTTGGTCGATGAGTTAAGTACTATAATATTATTAAATGAAAAAAAAGACTAGGGATTGTTACTTAAATACCTGATCCAATATCAAATTTAATAAAATTTGGACGTCTAAAACTAAAAAAACAAAGAGTATCCACACTGCATTTAGATACATCAATACATGTATATGTCTTATGGCTATTGATTAATTTTTACTACCCACAACAGTAAGTTATTAATATAATTATGAGAGGTTATGAGCTAAAATTACTAATCCTAATACCAATAATTTCCGCCTGCCGAAATCGTTGAACAGCTATTAACAGTATCAACCAATTTTGGTTTTTAAATTTATTTATTTATTTTATATATACCTACTGAAAAACACCCGCTGCCACTGCCATACCAACTAAACCAGATGACGGTGTAGGAGTGGCGAACTGGCCCGTGTGTAGAGTATGAACCGGTTTCATTCATGACATCGTGGTCACGCTCTCCTTGTCACACAGAATTATAGAATGACCCCCAGCATATACATGTCTACAATTTAACTTAAATTCAAACATCTTAAAGTTTTTTTTAAGTAATTTTAATATTAAAGCAAGTTATGAGCATTTAAAAATTGTATATTTTAAGCTTCAAAATTAAAACATCAAACAAATCTTTCATGCGGGCCTGGATAATATTCTTATCTTTAAATTTTAATATTTAAAAATAACAGTGTAAAACGAATTCTTCTGAACGACGGTAAACTAAAATTTGGTATGTTATTCGTTAGTAAGATGAAGACAGTTAATGCAGGCATATGTCTTCTTAAATTCAATCCATCCCTTAAAAAGAACATAATTCTCAAGAAAATATATTTTAAGAATGATTTCTAAAATGTACATGACTAGTCTTGCATGTGGGTGGATTAATCTACAGTACCGTTCATGAGCAGCTAACGCTCCCCACTATCCAAAATAACCGAATACATATTACATTGTCTATAAAAAAAATACAAATAATTATTAACAATTTGAATGATTATTACCTACCTAATATTTTTGTGCATAATGCAGGGGCGCCATTGGGGGGGGGGGGGGTGTACCTTGGCACCCCTATTTGTTTTCTGTCTCTAATTGGCCTGGTTTAAAATTTACAATTACGCCTATAGGTGATGGCCTATGCCTAAAAATTAAAATATATTATTTGTTATGAATACTTTAATACATATAAAATATAAATATATAATAAATTATTATTGTGTATGGAGGTAAATTAGGTAAAGCATATTATTATTTGTAGATGCGTATTATTGGTATGCATGATGACTTTTTTTCATTGGTAGGTATAATAAAAAATAGTTTTTAGCTACGAATCGGTGTCTCGCAAAAGATATAGTAGGTATGTATTCACTAATATAAAGAAAAAGTGGCCCCATGAAAAAAAAAATTGGCCTGCTTAAATTTTGGCACCCCTATTAAAAAACTCAAATGGCGCCACTGGCATAATGTAAACATACATATGTTATTAGAATGTTTATGCTCATTATTTAAAAATGCTTTATATTTTAATTGTTTAACATACATTTTTATTTACAACATTTATTTTTAGGGATTTTCTTCCAAGAGGTTCTGGAATTGTAACTCGTCGTCCTCTTATTCTTCAGTTGATTAATAGTACATTGGGTAAGTTAAATTGTATATTACATAAAATGCTAAAATTTCTGTTATTTAATTGAGTTTTTGAACAACACCTTTTTGTTTTCAAACTTGTTCTAACCAATCGCATAACCGCTTCCATTGATGTCAATAAGTATGATATACCTATAGGGAAGACATTTTTTTATTAAAACAAACCTAAATAGATACTTCTACTTAAGGTCAATACCCATATTAAGTTTGAATTATTTAACATTAAAACATTTTAATAAATTATGACCTTTTTAAGTACCATTTAACTTCTATTACATCCCACTTGTTAAAATCATTTACATTTTGACATAATTAATAAAAGCTATTTTATTCATTTCTAACCTTCATCATTGCTTGTTAAAATATATTTTTATTTTTTAAATTATCTAAAAAAAAAATCATTACCATATTAAATATGTTCTATAAAATTAAATTAAACAAGTTTAAAATGAACTAAACCAAGATTTACTCGTAGTGCCTAATGCCCTAATTAATTAGATACCTAGGTTGTTAATTATTATAATTTAATTTTAATTTTTACAGAATATGGTGAATTTCTTCATTGCAAAGGAAAAAAGTTTGCTGATTTTGATGAAATTAGGCGTGAAATAGAAGCTGAAACTGATCGTATGACTGGATCTAATAAAGGAATTTCTAACATACCAATAAATTTGAGGGTATATTCTCCTAATGGTAAGTACAGTACATATATTAACCTACCTATATTTTACTATTAAAAAATGTAAGAAATGTTATTTCATTTTTTTTTATATAATATAAAAACTATTAAAAGTAACACCTTTAATTTCCGTAAATTAAATTGTTAATAACATTTTATATTAATTAATTCAAACATATTTTATACAAAGAATATTTGGCATTTGAAAAAAAAAAAATAGCTATTAGACAATAGTATTACTTTTTTTATTATGATTTCAAAACTGTTAGTTTTATTCAGTAGTTTGAAACTAATTTATATATTGTTTAAAATCATACCACTTTATTATGGTTATTATTTATAACGTGTGTAAACAGTTTTAAACATCACAATGATCGACTTGCCTGGCTTGACAAAAGTGCCAGTGGGTGATCAACCAGCTGACATTGAACAACAAATCAAAGACATGCTGTTTCAATTTATCACAAAAGAAACATGTCTTATACTGGCTGTTTCTCCAGCTAATGCTGATTTGGCTACTTCAGATGCCTTACAAATTTCAAAACAAGTTGACCCAGACGGTAAACGTTAATCGGCCAGTAGTCTGCTCGGAAATATTGCACCAAGTCATGCTATTAGCAATTTTGTTGTTATTTTAGTTTTCCTTAGAATGTTCTTTGTATATTGCTTAAAAGTATTTTTTGTTTCTTCAAACCTAAAAAAAAATATTTTACCAATCTAATTCTGACTAGAGACTAAAACAGATGGAAATTATCATAAATGATACATTATAAATCAAGGTGTGTAGGGCTAGGGAACAAGTCATACATTTTTCAACATTGTTGGTTTTATTCGTGGCCGTTGTGTAGTTGTTCTAGTATTATTTTCCAGTGTTGAACCTGACCCTTGTTGATTTACCTGGTATGACAAAGGTACCTGTTGGGGACCAGCCTCCCGACATAGAGCAACAAATAAGATCAATGTTATATACTTTTGTTAAACGAGATAATTGCCTGATTTTGGCTGTAACACCAGCTAACCAAGATTTGGCCAACAGTGATGCATTAAAAATGTCTAAAGAAGTTGACCCTGAAGGTAAGAAATGATAAGCTTTTCCATCTACCTGCATACTGTGTATTAATAAACTTTTAAATAATCTGTACCTACTATATCAACATAATCAGTATTAATTGATTATTTATTAGAGAAATTATGAACGGCATACCCATTTAAAATATTAATATAAAAACAATCAGATTTGTTTCATTTTATTTCTATATTGGGGTGATGAGTTTTTGATATACTGTATTCTTTATCAGGTTGTACACTTTATTTTGATATTTAATGATTTTAAAATTAAATGTTAAGCTTTGGTAATATTTGAAAACTACTATTCACTGTTGGGTTTATTATGTCAAATTGTACAACATTAATCGATTTTATAAGTTATCACACTCCTATAAATGTGATTAATTAGATATGTATGGTAGTAAAACTGCATGCTATGTATAAAATATTAAATCCTAATTTTTATCATTATTACTTTAGATATTTTATGCATTTTTTTTCTCCATTTACAATAAATAATTACATCCACTATCATTTTTAACCATTGCAACTATTTACCTAACTTAATTTTGATGAAGCATGTTCATATTTTTTTTCAATAAAAGTTGTATATATATTTTTTTTAAATTTGAAATTAGTTTTATGCACTTTTATACATTTTTATTTATTTGTGTATAATTAAAACACATAATATTAATTTCTTAGGTATGCGAACTATTGGTGTCATAACAAAATTGGATCTGATGGACGAAGGTACTGATGCTAGAGACATACTGGAAAACAAGCTTCTGCCTCTCAGGCGTGGTTACATTGGTGTAGTAAATAGAAGTCAGAAAGATATCGATGGCCGTAAAGATATAAAAGCTGCTTTAAGTGCAGAAAGGAAATTCTTTTTGGCGTATGTTGAATACTTTTATTCAGTTTAAAATTTAAATCAAGTAGAGAATCTATATAAGTTATAATTTTGCTGTTTAGACATCCATCTTATAGACACATGGCCGATAGACTTGGTACACCATATTTGCAAAGAGTTTTGAATCAACAGCTCACAAATCATATTAGAGATACATTGCCAGGTCTTAGGGATAAATTACAAGTATGTTATATTTTATTTTTGTAAAGTTCATTGTCACTTATAATATGATCACTTTTAGAAACAATTACTTACATTAGAAAAAGATGTCGAACAGTTTAAATACTTTAGGCCAGATGATCCAGCTATTAAAACCAAAGCAATGTTACAGTAAGAAATTTTAAGTAATTTATTATTTTTTTGTACACTATTATTTATTATATTCTCATGAATTTAGAATGATTCAACAACTTCAATCTGACTTTGAACGTACAATTGAAGGTTCTGGTTCTGCTCAGATAAATACCAACGAATTATCTGGAGGTGCTAAAATCAATCGTTTGTTCCATGAACGTTTCCCATTTGAAATTGTGAAAATGGAAATTGATGAAAAAGAACTAAGGAGGGAAATAGCATTTGCCATCAGAAACATTCATGGTGAGTAACACACTACGAAAATATACTTAACATTCATAAATTAATATGTATATATTTTAATAGGTATAAGAGTGGGTTTATTCACACCTGATATGGCATTTGAAGCTATTGTGAAAAAGCAAATTGCTAGATTGAAAGAACCGTCATTGAAATGTACAGATCTCGTTGTTAATGAACTATCTAACGTAGTTAGAATTTGTACAGATAAGGTGTGAACAAAATTTATATTCATACACTTGATTTGTGTAAATTTGTCTTAAGAAATATGTATATTTGATGTTATAGATGTCTAGGTATCCACGTTTACGAGAAGAAACAGAACGTATCATTACATCATATATCCGTAATCGTGAACAAATGTGTAAAGAACAGTTAATCCTATTAGTTGAGTGTGAACTTGCCTACATGAATACAAATCATGAAGATTTCATTGGATTTGCAAAGTATGTAACAAAAGTTGTATCTCAACAATTATGAATATTATTAATTTATTATATAATACCTATAATATAATATTGTCTTATAGTGCACAACAGTCTAATGATAACTCCAACAAAACTCATAAGCTTGGTAATCAGGTGATACGTAAAGGATGGATGTGTATACACAATTTGGGCATTATGAAAGGAGGATCTAGGGATTATTGGTTTGTATTAATGTCAGAAAACATCTCATGGTTCAAAGATGAAGAGGTATGTACATAATTATAAAAATATTCCTTGTTAGATATTTTATGGAAATAAATAATTATTACTTTTGAAGGAAAGAGAAAAAAAGTACATGTTACCTTTAGATGGATTGAAAATCAAAGATGTTGAACAAGGTTTTATGTCACGTCGTCATACATTTGCACTATTTAATCCAGAAGGCCGTAATGTTTACAAGGTGAATTTTGAATTGAATTATGTGTAATATTAAGCCTACTCTCCACTGGTTTTTAATATAACTGAAAATTAATGTCATAGTAATTTTTAACTCTTAATATGTTCTAAATCATATGATTAATAATATAATATTTACTATTATTGTGCTTTTATCAATGAAAAATATTACAATAACAATTTATCATTGTATTTAACTTTTTTTCAAAAGATCAGTGGAGAATTGGTTTATAACATTTTTTTAATTACATAAATATATTTATTTAGGACTACAAACAGCTTGAATTAAGTTGCGAAACACAAGATGATGTAGATTCTTGGAAGGCATCATTTTTACGTGCAGGTGTTTATCCAGAAAAGTCATCTGATGTATCCAATAGTGACGAGGTAAAATTGTATTAACTGACATTTAATATTTATATATATAATTTTAATTTTTTTTTTTTTTTGCCTTTCGATCAGGATGGTCGTGAGGTTAGTGTCATATTTTAATTTTTCAGTAATATTTTATAAAATATTTATCAACTTAACACTTTACTATTATAGAGCAGTACAGAATCGACTACATCTATGGATCCAGTTTTGGAAAGACAAGTAGAGACTATAAGAAATCTAGTTGATTCATATATGAAAATTGTAACAAAATCTTGTCGAGATCTAGTCCCTAAAATCATTATGCATTTGATCATAAACAACTCAAAAGATTTTATTAATGGAGAATTATTAGCTCATCTTTATGCATCTGGTGATCAGGTAATTGATGTATAATGCATATTCTTAAATGTTGCAACTATTTAATATAAATACAGTATATTTTGTATAGTTGTCATCAAATAACTTGACGGACTAGCGCCCAACACTAAAATAGTTATCAATACTTTGTCTTATTTCAAATTTTCTAAACTTAGATTAATAAAAATACAGATATTTAACAATTTCAAGATTGCTTAAATGCTAAATAATAAAATGTATGTAACTTTCTATCGGTCCTTGGGTTTTTCTTCATATTTGGTTGGGTAAAAATGTTTTAAAACATTGTATACAATATGTAACCACTATATATCCACTCCTATTTTTTCCTTCAACAGTACATTTATTCAAGTTCTGATTTTTAAAAAAATTTTGTATACCAAAAAACAATTTTTTCAATTTCTAGATATTTTTTGTACTACTTAAAGAGTAGAGTGTCCTGTGGCGGTACAAAATTCTGTTTTTTAAATAAGACCCCTCTTTACTGCAAATTATTTAGCTGATGATTTTCTTGAAAATTTAGATGTAACTAAATCAAAATACAAATGCTTAATTTGGAGTTATTAAAATGTTTATACTAAGGATAATATTCCTTAAAAATATAAGTTAAATGTAATATTAGATGTAGTATTTATTATACTTGGATAATTTTTAAAAATAATTTTCATTGATAGATCAATACTAATTACTAACATTTTCAAATCATCTAAGCCCTCATTCTACTTAATTCATTACCATATACATAATAATTATTACTTTAGTGCGCAAAGTTAAATAACTCAAAAATTACTTGTTCAAATTTTGGTTTAGATGTATCGGAATTCTCAAATAAATTATCTGCCAAATAATTAAAAACTAAAAAGAGGGAACCTAAAAAAAAAACAGAAGTTTGTTTGTCTCAGGATTTTCCTTAGGTTGTACAAAAAAATTCAAGTGTATTTAAAAATTCCAAACATCAGATTTAAAATATAATAAAGCACACAAATAGAGGGAGCATGCTTAATAAATCACCCTGTATATACTATGTACTACAACTTTATTTATTTATAATACACAAATTATTTAAAGTACATTTGGCTTTTTTAAAACAATTTTTTTTAGATTTTTATAAAAAAAAAAAATATAATAGTTTATAAAAAACATTGTTTGCATTTGATTTTACTGGGTAATAATTTATCTTATATGTTATAATCACCATATGCACAAACAAGATGATAACAATTCAAAATAATATTATTGTGACTCAAATTGCTAATAACATTATTTAAGCATTTTAATAACTGCAATATTCAGCATAAGTTAAAAAATTTGATTTTCTAATAGTTATTAATAGAGCGCAAATTTTTTTGCATTAAAAATCCACCAAATATGCACTAAAAAATCTTAAGTATATATAAATTATAAATATATACACTAAAGTATTCACATTTGCACTCAAAAATTAGCAAAAAATACATTTATTTTCAGTATATTACATACATGATAGTGTGTACCACTGTACCATTCAAATAGTTCCATAATTTATCTGATGACAATCATTAATTTGAAGAGGACTCATATCTGCATATCTTGTCTTTATCTTATAAACATACAACATAACAAAAATGTATTTAGTAGAACCAACATTATGTTGTTAGCTTTAAATTTGAATAATAGAGTGAATTGATCACTATCAAACTTAAAAATAAAAACGTTATGTTTGTACATTGATTCTTATAGAAAATTTTAAAATGTGTAATACAGTGAAACTTCCATATAACGAAGTCTCAGGGGGAACAAAAAATATTCATAATATAGAGGAATTCATTCAATAGCATTTACGCATGATTAACAGTAAAGGACATGGTTCTCAAAAATAATTCGTTATATAGAAAATTTGGCTAAATGGAAGTTTGTTATATGTTCACTGTATTACAAATTAAAAATAAAAACATTGTAAAAACCAATGTATTACATTTGTAGAGCATATTATATTCTTAGCTTTATGTTTGATAGATAATAGGTCAATTTGCTCTAATATTAAAGTTTCAAATTCAAAACTGATTCTACGAAACGCAAATTTGCTTTTCGTGCATATGTAAGATGGGCAACAAGAAAGTTGTCCTTACAATGGTTCAACTATCTTTAAAATACTAACTTTTACATAATTCTTGGTTATTTCCAACAATAAAATAGCTTTAAAATTTTAAAACATTTTTAATAGGTACTCATTTTATATTTTTAAAAATTTCTTTATTAAACTACCTACACTTAATACAATACAAAAAGCGTGTTATTATCATTAAATAAATAAATGCTTACTATTTATATTTATCAGTTAATGAAAATTAAGACTAAATCAGTAAATTTTGTGTTTAAGTCTCAAATGATGGAAGAAAGTGCAGAAGAAGCCGTAAAACGTGAGGAAATGATGCGCATGTACCAAGCATGTAAAGAAGCATTGAGAATTATTGGTGATGTATCAATGGCTACTGTTACCACGCCCGTTCCACCACCAGTCAAAAATGATTGGCTTGCATCTAGTCTTGATAACCCAAGGTAGATTTTTATAAACTATTTGTGCATACCTCTTTCAGTTCTTATTCAATATTTTTTTTGTAACTTTTAAGGTTGTCTCCACCAAGCCCCGGTGGTGCTGGACGTAGAGGAGTACCTTCTAACCCAACACCTGCAAATGCTGCATCAAGAGCACCTCCACCACCTCCAGCTTCAGGAAGACCAGCTCCGGCAATTCCTAACAGACCTGGTCCAGAACAGGGACGACAACCTCCTGCTCCACCTGGTAGGCCTGGTGGCCAGGGACTTCCTCCTCCTTTAATTCCTTCGTAAGTCAATTTAGGCATTTCATTGCTTTAAACATTTATCATTACAGCTCATAGAAATTCCCATGAATTGAATCTAATATAATATAGTTCTGTTAATTATATATTTATTAAAATTAGTAATTATTTAGTGCGTAGCTAACTACTAGCTTTACTAACAATTATTAGCTAGTTAGCTATGTACTTAATGATAGTACTCACTAACATGTAGTTAGTTTGAGCTACTAACATTTAGTGTAAAAGGCAGCAACGGCGACGGTGTGGTTTTTTTTACATTTCAGACGCCGTTAATATGTATTGTCGAGCATGTCTTCAGTGGCCGATTAAATCTGCAACTTCATTAATAATAATCACTATATTCATAACCAACTAACCTTTTCACATTAAATTGAAGCCAGAGTAAGCTAAATTTGGTCCATTGTCTTATTTCTTTTAATTTGAGTGATTAATAATAGTATTTTTATTATTTATTTGTTATAAAAAAAAAAAATTTACTTATATATTATATTTGTTTTGTATTCGTTATGTTGGTTAATCTCATTGTCTAAGTTAGCACATCAGTATAATTAGGTAATTAGATGTTATTTACCTAGGTATGTTACCTAATATTTGTTAACAATTTCACAGTTTGTAAGTTTTTAAGTATTAATTTTTATAATTTATAATTATTTCCTATATTAGGAATACTCACACAGTCATCCTTTTACAATTATCGTTGGTAGTGATTGTGAATTACGTATATAAAATATTATTCGACTATTTTAAGGTATATTTGTCTACTATTTTATTTTTTTAGCTCATTATTAACAAAATGTTAGACGATGTACATTGTTATTAATTTATTATAATTAAAACAATTTAAGAAGTGATATTAATATCTGGTTAGAAATTATTTAGTGTTTAAGCTCATAATTATGTTTTCTAGTTGCATAGTCAAGAAAACGTTTTAGGATTTTCAGCCAGTTATGCTTTATACTTCATAAAGTATAACTGAACCATTTTTGTTATGTTGAAAATGCTATTAATTTTAGATATTTTCAGACATCTTATCCTAACACTTCAATATTATGAAACTAAGTAGTAAATTAATAACTTTTCAATATTATTATCTGACAAATATTATAATATTGGTAATTTGTGATTTTGAAATATAATAATAAATAATTGATGATGAATACAATACAATAAAAATAATTTTAAATTGCATTTATAATGCATGAAATTAATTTTTTCTTGACTGTGTATAAAACTAGATACTAAAATAATTAGACAAACCAACTAATAACAACAAAATTTTATTTTTTCTAGACGTAGTTATAATTAAACGCACTTATATAAATGTAACTAAATTCAGCAATCAGCATATTATTCAACGCTTATAATCCAGTTAAAATTTATTCATATATATATATTTATTTATATATATTTATTTTAATAAAAATTTATCAAAACAAATGCTTCTGCTGGTAATAATATTGGTGTCAGTTTTAAACTAATTTATTAATGTTATACCAATGGGTTTATGGTACAAATAGATTGTTGATATTTATTTAAACATTTTATTATATCTTATAAAAATAATTATCTAAACTATAAGAAATATCTGTAATTATAAAATAATGGCTATGCGCGAGTTATATATTCATATTATTATCATGGTATTGGCGATAACAGGCGAGGATCAATGCCGCAAATACCGCAACGTGTACAACAAGCGGTCGGCCAAGCTGTGGCACAAGTAGCTGTCAATGAGCTTACCAATGCTTTTGCCAACCGTTTCAAATAAGCTGTGTATTTCACTTGCTAGATGTATACATGGCATGGTGAGTTTATACCCAATGTATTCATGTCAATTTTAGTGTATTTTTTGTTAAATGTATTTCATTTGTCTTGCAATGCTTTTTGAAAGATAGTTCAAAAGTTTACAAACCAAAAACAACAAAAATATTAATGGTTTTGTCTTTTTTATTAATCTGTTTAATCTGTTAAGTATAAGTATAACCTTAATCCTTATTTTAAATAAAATATACTTATTATAATATTTACTATGAACAATGTAAACAGTTAAAATTATCTTCAGCTTATACTTTTAAGTATTATACATATCTTCCATTTTATTTACTTGGTTTGAAACATGAAAATTTGTTCACTTAATTTATTAAGACAAGTGAAACACATAATAAAATAATTATTAATCATAGGTAGTTTTTTATCAGGAATTTAAAAACAAAGTAAATGTATGCCAACATTGTTTTGGTTCTTTAATTTCAGCACGCGAAGAAAATGTCTAGACTTGATTTATCTTCTATTTAAGAAGCAGGCGAATGCCCAAAAAACAAGACAAAACGTTTTTAATTTAAAAATTAAAATAAATCATATATTATAGATTTTATTATCCATCTCCTCTTAGGCTAATTCATATAAAATGTTTAAATATAGTCTAGATGTGATGTACGTATAAAATGTGATTCTTAGTAACTGAATGTTTATGCATAAACTCAATTTTTCTCCTTTTGTAATGTACATAAAATAATAATATTAATCACAATATTATTACTGAAGGCCTCGTTATTTATTAATAATTTTTAAGACAAAGAGGTCCTGTTATTGTTATTATTATAATTTATTATCATTCCATTTATTAAATTAATCTATTTAATTTTAAGTGCAATTAGGGGTTTTCTGTTTTGTTTTTTTTCTAACATGAATCCCTATAAACAATCACATTTTAAGTATGTAATATGTATTATGTAATCAGTTATTTTAATTATTGAGCGGCATTTATTTTTATAAAGTCGAAAAGGTTATATTTTTATTGTCTGTATACAAGAATGAAGCTATTTAAAATTAATATATTGTTAATTATTTAGTTACCAGAGTTCCTGAAGTTAAATACAGAGACTAGTGTAATCATAATAAGTCATAACGAATGGAAATTAACATAGAGAAAAACAATTTTATTCAATGAAATGATATAATATTATACATTTTTTTGTTTGTTCATCAATTACTCTTAGGCGTGGCAAATTAATAATCTTAAAATTTATAATTATTTTCAGTTAAAATAAAGAGAATATTATATATTATAATTAACTTAAGTATAACCTACCTAATTTGCAATTTTTGGCTTTGCACCACTGAATCCATAGTGTGACTACTTCACAATATAAAATTATATTGTTTTATGAAGAGCAATAATTGGATGTTGTTTAAAATATACAATTAAAACAAATTTATATTAGACATATTTTATGTCATCGTTATTGAAAAAAATTGTTAAGTCGTTTCAATTGTATTAGACAAGGAAAAAAAGACTTTGAAACTTTTATATATTAAGATAATCATTAAGTGTATGTTACAGAATAGGAATATTTAGGTTATATATTCTGATATAATTGTATTGTTAAGTCAATTACTTTTTTGATGAAATACGACATAACTAGTTTTTTTTTGTGTTCCTAGTAATTTGATTGCTTTTTAATATTAAAATAATCGTAAGCAATTTTTGTGAGTGTGAGCTAAAACCACAGTCGTCCAGTTCAGCCCTGGTGCAATTAAGTTGCGTGCATAACGTTGTACAAATACCCGATGTAACTCGCTACCCTACACATACCTATATAATTTTATCATCACAATACGATCAATTCAATAAATGTTTTTTGAAAATACTGCTGTCAACTCTCGCATCTTAATAATACCGAACAATTGTGACTGATCTATACTTGTTACACTGTTAATAGTTCTATGTGAGTTTACTCGTGGTAATGTAATTTTACCTTTCGAGTACCTAACCCTAAATTCGACGGCAGGGGATCGGTTTGTACAGTGTCATCAATACTTAGAAGTTTCAAACTAAGTTATCAATATTCGGCGACTCTGGGTCGTTGTATTTAATGTACCTTAATTCATAATAACAATGTTAGTGGTTCCTGGGCATTGCCTTTATAGTTGACCATACTATGTTTCAGTATCGAGTGACCATGTGTTTTAGCTCCGACTCAAAACGATTGGCTTTAATATTATGTAATAATAATAACGCTCATTAAATATTAACCATTTACTATACCATCGATTTAAATTTAAATAAATAATATTGTTATTTCTGAATATTATATAATATATACAAGACACTTGCAAAAAAAAATTATGTACCTTAGACAAACGTGTCGGATTGTAGCAATAAATGAAAAAAAGAAAATTGTACGTTATGCGCATTAAACAATATTATTATAAAAAAAAATTTTAGTGTAATGTATTAATCAAGCACAGAAAACAAAGAAAGGCTTTTTTTATTCACCGATTATTGTGAATATAACATAATATTATTTTAAAAAACAATTGAATTAATTATACGATATTGTTATTAAAAATAACCGATAAAAAAAAACAAAAAGACTTGTTGCGATTTTTCGGGTTCGGCCCCCGGCCTATACTCGCTACAGTAACCTATGTCTAAAATCTAAATATAGTATTTTCAACGATAACGGTAATACGTAATATTTTGAACGCAGACCTTGCTTTTGACACGGGTTTTTTTAATACACCTATTTTTTAAAAATTGAAGTTTTAACCTATTTTTCCGGTGATAAAACCAATTTTTTTTAAAATTTACCTTTCCTTTTTTGTTTATGTTTGAATTACTTACTTATATTATATTAATCAACTGACTTATTCAGTTTTTTCTATCTTTAAATTGACTGATGTTAATGGACAGTGAGTTAAAGTTTCAACTAATCATATAAAATTGGATTGAAATTCGTAAAATCGTTGGTATACTGTTAGAAAAATTCCATTAACATATATTCATAAACATTGTGCATAAATCTAACTGTAACTCAATCAGACAATTTTTAAGAAAGAAAAAACTTTGTCATTTGTTTAAAAAAAAAAAATCAAACACTAAAAGTTTTTGTCCAATTGTAAACAATTTTTTTTTAATGCGCTGAAAATAAGGTTAAAAAATGGTTAGTAATACATTATATACGAAGTTACAAAGGTCTACCTACTTTTTGAAATATTTCGTTTTACTGATATCGTTGTTAATATAGATATTTTATTTTGTGATACCTATTTTCATTATTCTTTCCATTTCATCATTCTTTCTTACTTACATCCCAATACCTACGCCGTTTTCACATGCCATTACTCATTAGTCATTACAATAACAATAAGTAAGAATAATTATTATTATTCTAATATTAACACTGTTATTCGCTTTTTGCACGCTACACATATTATGGGTATATAATTGCATTTACCTCGGGTCGCGCTGCGCTTAGCCTCAAATGATGGTGTAGGTCAGAGATTCCCAAAATGTGCTCTACAATGTCTTAACAGGGGCTCCGCGCTGCCGTAGAATTTTATCTGCAGGTCTTAATGCAATTGCTTAGGGAAGGGCGCCCCTGTAAAACGCTTATTTCAAAAAAGGGTGGCGCGAGCTAAAAAAAGTTTGGGAACCGCTGGTGTAGGTGCTACTGTACTTAGTACGTATAATGAAGCGCCTGCCATTTATATGCGTTGTCAAATCAAGTATCGACTGTTAAAAAAAAAAAAAACATCTTTATATATATTTATCAGCCTCAATGCTTTTTGATTAGACCTCGTGTTTAATATATATAGATCAGGTACACCAGGAAAAGTTCCAAATTTGTTATTATTGAAGAAAGTGCTATTGTATGTTGAACCAAAAAATCATAAGATCCTATGTGCGCATCGTAACAAATCGGTAGTTATACAGTATTCCCTCCCAGTCAGGGGCTCTCTTAGCCACCAGGGCTCCACGGTACGCTATGGCCACTAGGGAATGGATTTTAATGTCTCAAAAATCGAAAAATGCATTATGACATAAAAACACTAAAAAATACACTTCAGTAATTTTATTTTGGCTATATGATAGAATTATCTATTATTTAATTAAAGTCCTATAGAAATGGGTTGACCATTGTTGAATTATTAACAATCAAAAAAATATATATTTTAATAGGTACTTATAGAATATGTGATTTTTGTTTAGTCATATCCCTAGAAATGTATTAAAAATTACATAATAAATGTATAAAATGTATTACAAATAATTCGTTAGT
The DNA here is from genome assembly GCA_027563435.1 of Nasonovia ribisnigri. Taxonomy (NCBI): domain Eukaryota; kingdom Metazoa; phylum Arthropoda; class Insecta; order Hemiptera; family Aphididae; genus Nasonovia; species Nasonovia ribisnigri. The sequence goes on from JANEHU010002040.1 coordinate 43,022, forward strand.
ATAGGATGCATTTGAAACACATTCTTAGATTGAAAACCATCGTTGTCAGGTAATTCAAAAAAAGATAAAATTGCATTGAAATTTGAGCCCTAATTACCATGGCCAACACTACTTTACCTTTTAGATGGCTTAAATCGTAGGTATATGTGATCCAAGCCAAACCTAAAAATGAAATCTTGGTACCTGTGCTACTGCCTACTGACCGCTAAAAAATGTGACTCTTCAACTCACTTTTGTTAATTTTTTATTTTAAAAACACAATTTGTTTGGTTTTATGCAATTTATCATTTTTATTATTTTTGTTTTTAGGCGTCCTGTTAATTTAGTAGCCGCTCCGCGTATGCAAAATCGACTACACTTTCAACGGAATTAATAATGTAATAATTATTGTTCGTACATCGATTTGCGCTTCCCCGTCGGCTTTTCGCAGTTGATTTATCAACGTGTACCTACTACTGTTGATTATTATTATCATTTTTATATCCTGTTCGTTTTCTCCCTACATCTACACCAATAATATTATTATGTTTTTATTATTTCTCGGAGATGACAGGATGCGACTGCGTTTTATCGTAATATATTTTATTATGTCATACCAATGATATTGTATATTACTGTGTCGTGAAAAAGAAAAAAATGCAATAACGAACGAAATCGTATTTCCCATTTCCGGTTCCTACGTATATTGTACAACCTCCTATATATTATTATATTATAATTATAATTATGCTCGCATATGACATATTCATGTTTATTATCTGATGACGACGAACGTGTTGGTGTGTTTTTACAATTTATGCTCCTGTATACACACACGACTCCCGATTAATCTACGGTTTTCATGGACTCTATAGACGATCGTCGTGCACACAAATGTGTACATACATTATACATTATGCGTACATGAAGAGTTTATACTTTTTATATTTTGCTTTTTAATATTGATATTAAATATATATATACTGTAAAAAACCATTTTTATTATATTTATGTCAACATTTTTTACCGTTATATACTTACATGTTATAAATGTTTTTTTATTATTATTTTTCTTATTTTTTTTTTTTTTTTTACACAACCCGAATTCCTCAAACTCCGCCCACCGTCCAAGCAGTTACTGCGATATATATGTATTTTTTTTTTGATTACCTATCGAAAATGCTTAAAAATAGAAAAAGTTATAAATCAGTGTATTATATAGGAGGTATATACATTTGAGCGTAAATCAACAATTTCAATAATATTTACCGATGCAAATTTGTTCGACGTGCATAGTTCATGCAGTTGTTCAAATGGAAGATATTAAAAACTATAATATACGCTGATGGCACACATGAAATAGGTACTAACCCATGGGTACGACGTACGAACTCAATGAACAATGCCTGCTCAACAGACTGTTGACACCACGACAGTAAGTTACATAATATTTTACTCCGTTATCATGACATGGTTAATAATTATTATATTCTTGCGGCATGAAATGCAAATAAATGTTTAAAATTTTAATCGCAACAGAAAATAATAATTTTCATTGTTGGGCTTAAATATACGAATAATACTACATTAATCATAATACCGTACGTATTTAATACTCGTGTAAGTAATACCTATTTTACACTATATATACTATACTACAAGTACGTAACAACCATGGTATAGGTATAGATATAGTTTTCTATACCGCGTTTAAACGCGGACAACGTTTAACAACAGTGTTTTTTAAATGCTTCGTTCGTCGGACCGCAGATATCACAACTAGTCGAATCCCTCCGCATTACACCTATATTTGTGAGTTTATAGCGTTCGATTAAAATAAAAAAAATTGATTGTGCATTATTGTTTTACGGTCTCCGAGTATAACAGTGGTTATTCACTTGATCGCGATGTTTTTAAGTACAGTTTGGAGTCGAGTTATTATTAAACGTGCGTTTGACGTGCGTTTGCGCGTGCCGCTGGTCCTAAAGCGATGACCGTCGGACGATGAAAAAAAATGTAATTGAAATAATAACGTCTTGGCCGAGTTGTTGTAATAATAATATATTATCTCAGACACAAACCTACCTAGTACCTATAACACCACTGATGCACGACGACACGACGTGACGGTAATACTTTTTTTTTACGTACATACTTTGAATTCAGTGGCGCGACTGTTAAAGATTCTCGTTTGGTGGGTTCAAGGCTTCGAGCCTTCCACTCCCATCCCAGAGATGATTTATTTGCCTATTTTTATTTTTACCACCTACAGTCGGTAGAGTGAGTATTGTCGGGTATGATTATTTGATTTCACGTGCCCTCGCCGGATGCCTTTATTTTGTCATGTTAAATATTTTTTTTTACACAAGGCAAGAGACAAATTTATTTACGCCCCCTTTTTAACGGGGTCGTTTAAATTGCTGTAAGACGGTGTTGTTGAAATAAAAAAAGTTTATTCATCAGTTGCTTGAAAAAAATAGGACAACTATTGGATTGTATGGAAATTGAATTTGGTGATAATACGTGTTTCCAATTAATATTTATATAACTTTTTATTGCTCTTGCAATCATACGCATCGCATACGAACAGCAAAAACGGTAACAATAATAACAACTACCTAGCCTAATATTATTGTGTAATAAAATTTTGTATTTTCTATCGTCCTCACTCATTGGCTGATCTAAGGTGAAGATTCTGAGGGGTTTATAGCCTATCTAACAAAATTATTTATTTAAAATAACCCATAGAGGGCTTGTATCTAAATCAACAAGGGATATTTTTTTTAGGGGGATAAGCAATCTATGGCCTCCCCCTCTAGTTGTGCCGCTATCTCCTGGCTACTTACATAGGTAATAATTTATTTTAAAATCAGATAGGTAATTTATGTGTACCTTCAGTTTCAAATAATATATATATATACAACTCACGATACATAACTCAATAGCTAGACCTACCTAAAGATATTTAATCAAATAATTTAGCGAAGTGTTTGATTTTATATACATAGGTATGGCTATTGGCTAACGAATGATGCGTGTGACGATTTAATAGATATAAAATGTGTATAGCATTCCCCTACAATCAATCATCAAACAAATAGGCAATTACCTACTAATTAGTATTTTTAGTCATTACAATATATTGTATATATATATATATAAACGAGTAGATACGTATATGTCAGTAATGACAGCTTATATGAGCGATTAAAATAAATATTTTTGAATAATTAATGAGCAGTAACTATTATTCACATTAAAAATAATAGATATTGGTTAAATGAAGGGACATTAATATATATTTGTTCAAATTACAGTTAAATTATATTCCAGAGCTGCTTTGAAGTCCCTGACATCATAATAAATAGTAAAATAACACATTAAATATAATCTGAATAGATATCGCATACAATACAATTTGGATAAATAATGTTAACAAATATTTTGTGAAACATAACGTATCTAGGTAACAGCCCTTCATAAGTCATAATGCACTGTAGTAAAAATTAGTAGGAGTCCTCTAAAAATATAAAAAATTTAAGGAGATCTGTCTCCTTGCAGTGCCCCCCTCCCCCCTAAACAATTCAAAAATTGGATGCCTATTATATACATATCATATATTTAAGACGATGGACAAGATACATCTCAACAGAAAAGATGTGTAACAACACGCACTCGAGAACCAAACAAGACATCTGTTTTTGTGGCCAAAATCGCGTTTAAATTTAGACAGAAACGTAATACAAAAATTGCACGCCGTTCGCCGGCAACGACGTTCTTCTATTTAATTCGCCTCTTCGCCTTATTTTTCTCTTGACAGATTTGATAATGTTTATTTAGTGGACTCATAAACTCACCCTGGCAAGGACTTAAAATTCGATTTTTGGAGTGGCTTTATTATTGTCTTTAGCAATGAAAAGTATTAAAACCAGTGGCGTCTGCAGGGGGGGGGCTAACGGGCTGAAGCCCCCCCCCCCCATTGCTCGTATTATTAATTTTTGTTTTTATATTTACCTCGATTTAATATAGTTTTTTAAATCGTGTGTTTCCTATTTATTGCAAGCCATTATAGTCCTAAACTCCTAAGGTTCATAGATAATATTATTATACATTGCCATAGTCACGATTAAAGATACTATAGCTATTTTTTGTTAGTTATTTTTTCATATATTTTTTCTTGTCAATTTTATGCTTAATTTAATTAAGAAAAAAGAAAGCACTTAATTATTCAAACTTATAATCCTGTGACAACTGAGTAGTTTTTTATTTTCAAGCACCCCCCCCCCCCCATTGAAAAATCCTGCGTACGCCACTGATTAAAACGTTACAATATTACACGACAACTATCATCAAACATAGAGCTATCAGCTACAACCAATCACCAGCTATCATATTGTCCTACTGCGTATAGGTATAGTAACAAAGTATCGACTTACATTAAGATAGGACGTAGGTACCTACTATAGCAAAGTTGAACAAATATCTACCTAACCGTTTTTTTAACTTATTAAGTTGAGAAGTTGAGTCAATATAAAAAAAATAAGTTACGTTAAAATTTACCAGCTAATACTTTCTACCTTGTTGAATTAAATACTTGGTTGAAAGATAAAATTCAAATTTTTCCATTTAGTATTTACTATTTAGTAACAAAATAAACAATGATATGCCGGCTCAAATGATGAATTTTGATATTTTTCCACCAAGCTCGGAGTCAAATAACAGGTATACTGCTATATTTGAACTAATCAGTCATTTTTTAACCATAGATAATATTATTATATAATTGTTTCATAAATATTCTAACATTTTGTATACTTGAACTTGAGTATTATATAATATTATATTTGTATAAATTACAATTAATATTTGCGATATTTTATAGGTACCTACCTATATATACATAGGAAAATGATTTCTTACTTAAATCGTTAAAAATTAAAAGTTAGTTTTAAAATGTCTATAAATAGCACTAAAGAGCCATAGTATTTTAAAAATTACTCCAAGAAAATGTTATAAATATTCAATGACAATTTCAAGTCCTTAAATAGTTTTTATTTTTTAATAAAAACACAAAATCCATTTTATTCAAAACTGGTTTTAAGTAAATATTTCATTTTTTCCTTAATATGTTTTGGCTTTCCCAGATTATCAAAAAAAGTACCAATTCAACTTTCTACAAAACCACCACTGAGGTTGAAAATTGAAGAATTGAAAAATTAATACCTATACTTAATTGATTGGTGGAGAACTAAGTCCAATAAGGTATGTTACCCTTCTATATACCTACTGATACATTTATAATAATAAAATTGCTAAATCTATCGTTGTTGTTATTATAAACCGCGGAAATCGTCGTCGACATAATTATTATACGTAGTCGAGACTGGGTCGTATAATATTATGTTGTTTTATTTATTTATAAGACGCTCCATTAATCTGTTCTAATTTTATCTACACATTTTGCCCTTATTATGATTCATGTCGCTTGGCCAATAATTTAGTTACTGTATATTATTATTATGTTAACGGGGGACAAGTAGTCTTGTTTTAAAAACATGTAAGAATAAAAAACATGTATAATAATAATTTTGAGTGAGGTATATCTATACCTACATTTTTTTTTGATTTTCTTACACTTTCACACAATTCAAATGACGCAGTATGAAGTTTCATCGGTTTTAGTTTATTTTGTTAAATAAAAAAATCAATTTAAAAAAAACACTTTCCAGTGAAAAAAAAAACAATGCAATAATTTATGAACTATTATAAAAGTCCTCTCGCATAGTCGCATGTCATCATTATTATATAGTGTAGTACTGTAGTGCTTAAATATAATCTTACACAGACAGGTAAAATAGATTTGAATCCTTTGCCCCGCGTCTCCCTTTAAATGTTTATTAGTCCAATCTCATTGCAATGAGGTTATTATCCTTTCTATAATATGTTGAAATATTTATCCAATACTTAAATACGACAATGAACCAGTTATACTGAACCATTGATATTATAATATAATAACAATGAAAATGATTAACATATAATATACGTACTTTTTTTGGGTAAAATTTAGATGAAATTACAAATCAAAATTTTTGACTAGGTAGGCCATCTAGTGCACATTACCTATCGTTTTTTCAACAATACATGATATCAACATTTTACTAACTTTCAAACCGACTCACTGTTGCCGTGGTATTAATATATGCATTATAGATCCCCTAATAACGTGACATTAAATTGAACTGGTGAGCTAAGACCAGAAAGGTCCCAGCAGTGGTGTAATTGCGGGGGGGGGCACTTGCCTTTTGTTGAGGGGCAAAAGTATCATTTCGGTATTAACTTTTCAACAATATGGGTAACCACTAACCAGTACCTGCTACCAGTTTTAAGACTAAACCGGAGGTGTGGTCAGAGTTTTGATTATGATGAATACTGAATAAATTATAAGGCCCTCCCCCCCAGATTTTTATTCAGTTACGCCACTGGGTCCCAAGTTGGGAATCTAGTTAAAAAACTATCTAAAATCCTCGAACTATTAAATATTGATTAAATATTGTTATTTGGTTTCATCCGTTTTCGAATGAGGTCAGTGCTACTGCAAATTAGAAAATAGTGTGATTTCTTAAACTTCACTTGTACAAAGATAGAAAACATTAAAACGCTATTAAATATTTTCAATAATAATCACTTTAAAAATTTAAAAATTTTTTTGTTTAGACCAGCGGTTCCCAAACTTTTATGACCAAGGCACCTCGTATGTTGAAGAAGTTCGGGTTTCGTGGAACGCCAATGTCTGTAAAACGAAAATTTTATAGTAATATTATACTAGTAACTATTATTTATGTGAACTTTTTTTTCCAAGTATAATATCAAATAATGTTCTCAATATTCACATACATCTGGCGAAACCCTTCAGATTGTCCCACGGAACACACTTTGGGAATCCCTAGTTTAGACCATACGCAAAAATTGCAACCTTTACACGCTGTGAATTACAGAAAATTTGTGACATTAGTGTGTACGAAAACAGTCGGTGGTCGTAAAGAATTTGCAAGTGGAACGACAAAACCAAAATATTTTGGCGTGAGTCGTTTTGTCTATCAACGCCGCGAGCCGTGAGGACGGTGTCGTCGCCGCCATAAGTACCTACCTACATTATATTATTTCGACTGATGGTCATTTTTATTGGACACGCTAGTATTTATAGACGCAAAAAACAACGACGTCTCACAAATATTGAACAAAAATTGAATATGGTCATCGGCGTCGTGATTGTATCAGAATGTCGGACAGTACCTATATAGACATTTTTATTAGACATCATATTATAGATGTTGATTGAGTGTGACTAATTGAAGTGGGGACAATTAACGGTCCAACACTTTTTATTACAAAACATAGTCCAAAAATAAAATCTAATTTATTGTTATTACAATATGTATAGGTGCAGGTACTATTAAAGCTTATCTTATTTTATAATTATTCTTAATTAACTATTATGAAAAAAAAAATGATATATTTACGCCGCACTTTTATAACATAAACTACACCCTAAACTTTCTTACCAGCGAGACAAAAAAATGAAGTTGCGCACATATTATATAGGTAGTTGTATACAGTTTGTAGTAGTATCATATTATGATTTATTATATTAAAATATCCATTTATATTATAATATGGGAATATGGCACTTACATATTATAGTCTGTTCGGATTATTTTTTAGAAAAGATTATAAATCATAATATTCCAGACTGGAGCGGCGAAGACGAAATAATGTTCCCTCGGCGACGGTGCAATGAACTTCATATTTTATATGGCACGGGTTTCTCCAGAAGAATCAATATTTATCTATATTTTTTCTACTCTTTCATCAGGGTTATCTAAAATATACAATTTATAATATTTTATATACTCGAGCCGCAATGCATGAGATACACGAGGCCGGAACAACCTGCAGAGTGTCGTGGGGGTTTACTTTAATGCGTTTTACCGCCCCCCTCTCTGGTCGTTAAACCATATAATAATAACATTAATTGGTGGTACACATATATTAGGTAATAAATTTGTATAAATTATTGAACAAAAAATAATACACCATAGTCCATAATAATAAGTAATTAATAATATATTAATATAATAGATTATTAAAATTAAAAAGTCATTGTTTACGAAGTATATAATCCTATGCATATTTCATAATTTCATATATAGCATATTACTGGCTGCGCGTTTTATTTCGCTTGTTAATTTCGACAGTGATAATGCTCCCAAGCAGCCACAAATAAAGTAATATAATGGATAGCGTTTAAATTGTTCGGAGACGAAGTTTTAAAGCAGATTCTGACCCGGGCACGATATTGTAAGAAACAAATATGATTTATTATTAACTGGTATTTTCGTAAGTATTTACTATACGAGTAGTAGTTAAAAATATGATAGTAAATCCAGTTATTGGGGGGTTTGTATGAGCGACTTGCTCCTGAAGAATTTCAAGTTCACCAAACGCGTTGTCCGTTACTCCAGGAATACGAGCCGAGAGAGCGATGCGTCAAGATAAGATGCACGTCATCGTCGTCATCGCATGTACCCAATACATATTCACAGGTTCGTTAGGTTCCTTGTGGGGATAAGCAATTATGCACACTCTTAGTCCTTAATAAATAAAATCCTCCTAATAAAATATACAAACGAAAATATATTATGTCCACATAAAATAAAGTGCCACCTTCGGCAATCCTCTACCTTTCCTAGTCAACCGAAATACGTTTCTGCACGTAGGTAATGCTTATTAATATAAAATGTATGATATTAAGATAATAGTATCAAAATAACTCTTGGGTCTTAATAATTAAATTAAATGTGAATTAACTGTTTCCTAGTTATTTTATTGTAGCTATAATAATATATTGATCGTTATGCAAGTGTGGAAGTGGTTACGATAAAAAGCGTTTTCAATAAAACTATATGGGTATATCACTGCACAATTACGGCGACATGGCTATAATATATGTTTTACGTTTGTAAATGTGTTTCTTAAAAGTTAAAGGCAAAAGACAATTTTAAGAACTCATTTTTGTTTTCGGGAGGGTGATAACCGATTTGACACTGATGACAATACGTGTATATATTAACTGCAATATCTTACGAAGTTAGGATTTCGGGGGTTCTCATCATCTAGTCTTAAAAAAAACTGTCATGGTAATTTTTGTGTAGCGTTACCTTATAGGTACAACAAGTGAACACGGGTGTATAATATATATTATTATACAACGAAGCGTATCGCAGAAAGCGACGGCCGCAGCAAACTCGAAATACCTGCAGCTGCGAGCCAAAAACAAAAACAAAAAAAAATCCATTTTTATTTTAAGAAAACTATAATTGTGTTGTTTGTTTTATTTTTGGGATGAAGCGATCGGTTCGCATGGTTTTTAAAATCAAATCAAACGTTAAAGCAATACATTTATAATACCTATGTACGGGCAGCCACAGTAGAAACGCGATTACATCACGTCCTTGACGTCCTTCTGTCTGACGCTAGGTCCGTGCCTAGATCTGGAGTACAACTGTAGTGTAATACAAGGTAAGTGTGGACTAGTGTTAACACTTAATATAGTGGCGAAAACAAAGTTGACGAGTGCACTATATAATATAATATTATAAAATATTTAAACCATATAGCAGTAGGAACTTACATATTACGATAAGAGCACAGGAAACTTAGATTTGGAAACCGGAGGATGAGATCGTGACATACTATGCGAACTGTCAGCACGATAATCAGATGACCAATAGATATATACTGGTCCTGGTGCAGGGAGGTCGGTTGTTTTCGTTTTTATTTTTGGGGGAGGGGGGAGTTGTTATTATTTTTTTCAAACGCCTTGCAAAGATCCTCGAGTTATAGGTAGTCGAAACACCCAACGGGTAGGTATTAGTGGTCGCGGGACGTGCGAAAAATCGGATCGAAGATTTCGTGGGGCCGTACGCAAAAGTCCTCGTACGCGCCCCCGCCCTGCAACACTATCACGGTGTCCGTCCGGAAGGCGATCGAAACGCTCCGCCGCCGCCGCATTCTTGGCGCTCGTCGCGGAAGCTAACAATAGATCTTTGCGGCGGCGGCCTAAATCTCCCGCACACGACAGGACGCGACCATATACCGTATTTTTTCTAAATATTGTTGTCCGCATAACATTTTAAACATAATATATGAATATATATATCGGCTGGCGAGTGCACATAATATTATAGTAGCCGTATACACAATATTATATACAATGACGGCGTTTTACCGATATATTACGATATGAGACATTATGAGTACATTTTCGACAATGAATTTATAGCATTTCGCATGCACTCAGTAGCTATAACTGCTAATCGTCGTTTAAGGGCAGTTTTGTTTTTACAGTTTTTGACTCGTCTGCCAAAACCGTACCGTGCAGACAATAACATACAGATAGGTTATCACTTATCCCACTGAAGTGGTGTATAGACTGAAATCTAGAACACCAGTAACGCGCCGACATATTTTATCGCATTAACGTCATAAATCGTGGGCGCCCGAGGTATGAAAGATACAGTATAGTCAGTAATAGTTGTATTTCATAGCGAATAGGTCGTTAAAAAAAATTTATGCACAATGTACCTACATAATTTTATAAAATATTAAGTAAAAAAGTTTCGTTAGCCTCATTTTTGTGTTTATTAGCTATAGAGTATGTATAGGTATACTATTTAAGTCAGTTTCAATAATAATAATATAACGTTGACACAATTTTGGCCAAGGTTGACACGATTTTGCCCCACTCATGTGTAACATATTTATAAATAATAGATATTTCGGGATATTTTGTCGTCCTTCCGAGTTGACATTTCGATTGTTGTATTTTTCAGTTTGTCACGGGTCGCCGCGCTGTTCGTACGCCCCTGTTCGTCGTATTATGGGTGTCGGACTTAAGCTTCCTCCCTCCCTCCCCCCCCAATCAGAACTCACAGCAGTCTAAGTAATTAATTCACAATACTTCCATGCATATTTTAATATGGTTTTTCGCAAAGAATCAATCATTCAAAAATCTAAATCAAAGATCATTTTTAGCATTTAGCGACGGCTCCAGCTCCTGTCGTTTGCGTGTTAATTGTTTGATCGCGTATCACTATATAGTTAATATAGGCTATAAATTATAATACTGAATCATATATTATAAGCATGCCGTTATTTGTTATGTAATATTATATTCAATTCAAGGGTGGCTTTTGTATAGTATGAGTAGGCGTATTGGTGGGAGGGTGGAGGAAGAGCGAACCGAAAATGGAAAAATTCGAGTTCTCGATTAGTTTAAATTATTCAAAGTGTGTGGTTTTTTGAAAAATATTAATGGATTTTTGGTTTTTGTCTTAAAATTGTGCGTACAAGTATACTGCAACTGCAAGTGTGCAACTGTTTGTTCGACACGGTTGATATCATGCATTATGTTTTATAGTGTCCCTATCAACTTTTTAGCAAGTTGATCCCTTTTTTAGGACGGGGAGAGGAGAGACTGCGTGCGTGGACCTACTGGCAAAATTCTCTTCGTACCCATCACTTACGGGTGCCTTATAATCCTACATTCCTACAAATAACACAACACGTTATACATATATTACCTATATTACACCTGTGCACGATGCATATTATATGTATTATAATATTATAATATATATTACGGTGTTATGCATCGTGTACTACGTCATATATCGCAATATCGCATATATGCCGAGCTTAGCGCACTATATAATTGTCAGCGTACCGGTGGTTGCCAATAACGCGGGCGTTTAAAAATAAACGGGCGCGAAAAACCGTGTCAACTGTGATCGCGTTACCGGGTAACGCGCGTACATAATACGACCGCGTCCACCGACGGTCGGTCGTGAAAATGTCAATGGGTCAGACCTATATACGAAATAATATTATTAGAAGGCACGCCGTGTCATAATATGGTGTATACCTATATACCTGTAAAACTACGGGTGATTGAGCGCAATAGTAATTATATTATATTATAAGATTATTATTATTATTGTATATCAGCGCGTTATTATTATCTTCACCGAATATCATCGCGCGGTCGTCAAAAAATTGCGCCGGACGACGACGAATGACGATTGTAATAATAATCGTACATCGTCTATACCCAATACACTAGCCCCTATAATATCGAAATTTTTCTGAAAATTATTACTAAGGCCCCCTGCCCCCCAACAATGTCTCCGGAGCCACCCCCGTGCGCGCGAGGATCGTAGTATTATAATAGCCCGATGTGCCCGTTACGTTCGCGTGCCATGCAGTTTCCAGACATACATTAATTTGTACGTTGTAACTTGTAACTACTATCAAGTATCGAATGCTATCGATGATATTATATACATTTATATAACATATTATTATTATATTGACCGAGTTCGCAAACGCGGAGCTATAGAACTTTTTAACATTTGGGAGATACAAGGCTACAATATTATATAATAATAACCGAAGTCAGGCCGATCCGCTGATTTTATTCAAATAGCGCGAATAACACGGACCAAAACTTACAAATTTTTCCAATTTTTTATTCCACTGCTTACTATGCACATATTAACATTTAACACAATGTACAGTCATAACAGTCAACAGAGGTCTTTAATCGGATTATATACGCGTACTTATAGGTACTCGTTTTCACTCATCGATTATTCGCGCGTCTCATCGTTGTTAGAAAGAATATAGCGTTTACAAAATCAATATTATATAGACTTTAATTAGTAGGTAGTTTTATATAACTTGACTTTACTCAGGAAACAATTAACAAATATAAAATACGGCTCTATAATAGTGTAGCTCTGTTTTAGTGTGGTAATAGTTCATCAGACCTCAAAGCTTTGTATATAGGTACTAATTCGATCAAGATGGGTAATCGCCAATCCGCCCGAGGTCAGTGGTCACAAAGGTTCTTAAAACTTAAAAGTATACGATTATGTAATGAACTCGGACATTAGGTTGGCTGTCCCTCCGAACGGTCAACATATTATATTATTATACTTTAGTTATAGTAAAATTATAAAGATGTGAATTAATATCTTCGAACAAAAAATAGTTGAGCAATAGCATTTGTATGCATGGGAAGTTATTCCGTTTTTATTTTATTAGTTTATTATACTAATTATAAATTATCGACAGTTGTATGATCTAAGTATAGGCAATAGGCAGATGTTGCTTGTTTTGAAAAAAATTGACATATGGCATATTATTAGCTTATAGTTACCACACAGTAACCCACACAGATACTATTAAGTAAGAATAGATTAATTAAGTAATTAAGTCAATAAGTCAGTTAATTATTAATATTAGTTATAAATTTATAATATAACATTGAAACCAAATACATTATTTAATACCATAAATATTTATGTTAACATAAAATGTAGATTCGTAAAATGCATTTTAGATTATATATAAACACTTACTAAACATAAATAATAATAATAAATACTACTTGATTTTTATTTCAATGTTTTATCTGTTGTAATTTTATAAAATTGCCTTTTTGCGTTGCTTTTTTTTATAAACATAACGAATAATATTGTTAATATTCTTCATTGTTAATTATATTCCTATATAAAATACAATTAATATTAAGTGTAAAAGTTGTAATTATATGTTGCTTAAAAAACTTAAAAATAACAACAACAAAAAATAATAAAATTATAGTACAAATTTCATGTTGTAATAATTTAAAATGACGTATGCATATTTATTTGACTGTTAGATTTTAGTGATTAATAATTCGCCATTTATATTCTACCTTCCTATAATTAGTTGAACACGACGTATAATATATTCGGTAAGTAAAATAATAGCTGATGTGCATGTTAAAGAAATCGAATAAAAGATTCTCGTTATTAAAATATATGCAGAATAAAATATGTAAAAAAATGTACGATCACCGTGATCGAAACAAATGGGGTACTGCAATGTTTACAAATATATTTAATTTTAAATTTAAATAAAGTCCAATCCTCCCGCGGTGCCGATCGAACATTGGAATCCAGCGAATGGAGCTGATGATCTATCTATGATCTATCTATATATATATACATATTATAGTATAATATACCTACGCACTAATGGTTATTCGCCGATATATGTTTATCTCTTTTTTCCTTTAAAAATTCATTAAAGGTTTCTCCAAACGATAAAACAAATCTCCATTATACAGGACGTATAGGTATAAACAATAAACAACGTTCCGAGTAAACATCATTTGAATACAATAATATAAAGTTTTTTTGGTATACATAAAATATTTGTACGCGTCTTATAACCAACAGTTGTTTATCGTTTTATGAGTGTGTTTATTATGTAGGTATACCTACGCACAGTGCCAAATCAAAATGTCAATTGAGTGGTTATAAATTAATAATATAAATTTTTTTTTATGTGTGAAATAATACCTGGAAAGCCACTCTGCTGTATAGTTGTATAGGTGTCGAGCGTGCTCCTAAAGTCATTGAGTGCCTACGTCACTGTTGTAGGTAATGGATGTGTTAAATTTGAACCCATCGATAAATCATTGCATACGAAAAACGATTCTAAGCAGAGACTGTCTATCAGACTTAATTTTCATGTGTATTTATTATATATTATATTTTTTATATTGTTATTAGTAATCTACTTTTCTATTAGAAAAAAAAAAAAAATCGTTATGGTTTTGTGGCTTTGCAGTGCTTTCGGACTTATTGACTATATAAACGTAGGTTTCCCCTAGTAAGCGGTAATTTATCTCCTGTTCTTTAAAAAATTTTTGTACCACGCCAAATATATATCAGTGTGGCTCGGGCGCTCGGCGCTACGGAGTGGCTGAAATCAATTACACAACTTGATTGAGAGTAAGCAACGGCCGCTGCTACTAGTTCCCGGATGGGCGACCACTCGGGTCCATATAGTGGCAAAAACCTTGCCCCACATATACGTAGTGTTGCCAAACAACCGCACTAACCATACCAACCGTTCCATTCCTACCAAACATAACCCCTCTACAATAACTAATGGACATTGGCCATAGTTGCCGGGCTCTAGACCAATGAAAAAAAAAATTATTATAATTATACCAGTGATCGACTATGCCGATAACATCTAACTGACCGCCATCAAAATGGTGGTATCAACTTTTAAGGTATATCTAAATACAACTTTTACACTCGTATTAGCCCCATGTTATAATTCTTTATTCCAATAGTAAACGATCTTTGTATATATAATTAGATATCCATTGTTGTCTGCTCAACAAATTAAGTAGGTATAAAAAACTTTCTTTAAATAATAATAAAGTTCTTACCTAATAATAAACACACTCCAGTAAAAATTAAAATTAAACTTATTATATACCTAGGTACCTATACAATTCTCAATTGTACTGAAAAAATTAAATTGTGTCAAAAAAAAAAAAAAAAAAAACAATAATACCAAAAACATTCAATATTTTCAAAACATTGCCCTAGGAATTGAATTATACTCTGTCGTACACGGAAAAAATAATTGGTTAGTTTAATTTCAATGTTAGTTAAGTAATGAAGTAGGTACGTACTGTTAATATAGTATATACAATATAATATACTACAGACAGTCATTTACAGAAATGTTATATACAACATAGATAGTAAGAATTACATTTTAGCAATATAAGTTATCAATCTAAGTCACTAAGACAGGCCAATGAATCAAATGTGCTGGGGCAGCAAAACGATCACTGTAATAAAGTGCAACCTTCACGGCGAGGAGCGATGGATATGCGTGTCTCTTCCGCAGGAAGATCGGTTAGAGTGTTTGTGACGGTCGTGCCTACGCCGTGTACAAGTGTAGTTAATTTTGTGTTTGATTTTAATAAAAGGTTTCCTTGTGTATTTATTAATTATTTTTTTTTTCAGAGTATTAACAATATTACTCGCTATTTGCAATTTGTTTGAATTCGATCCGAAACGATTAATGACAGTTAACTTGGGATTGAAGGATATTTAGTAGAGTAAATATCTTCTTATCAACTATTGAGGGAACATAACTCAAACAAGTTGGTTTATGGTACAGTTAAACTCGAACTTGAAACCGTCGATACTCGATACCTCAAACTTTTTTTCACGGTCGTTTATTGAATTAATGAACTATAATACTCGAATTCTTGGATAACTCGAAATTTTGGCTGGTCCATTTAACTTCGAGTTAACCTAGTCCGACTGTAAATTAAATAGTTAACAGGTTATTTAATTATTATGGATTTGTAATGGTCAAACAGATTCTCCACTTTTGTCGGTTTAGTATAGAATACAAAGTAAATTTACTTAGGTATTAGTTATTGTTTACTAGCCTACTCTTTAGTTACTAATATATATATATGACTTGACTGAATAATCATAGTTTTTTTATAATTCACGCCAAATTATACTTCATAGGTTAATAATAATTTAGGTTACTCTTTTTTGGTTACCTTAAACGCTTAAAATATCAAATACTCGTGTTTATTTATAAACGTCAAGCCAATTAAGTAATTCTTAAAAGAATTTGACATTTTAAAAAGGTCTTAACTCTATAATTATTAGAAACGTTTTGCATGGATTTAATGCATTTTAAACCAAAAATTAAATTACCTATATAACGCAATCGAAATTGAATACAATTGTATGAAACCAATGTATTACATATCTGAGTGACATTAATGAAGAGATTTAATGGGAATTAAAAATTGTGTTAGGTCGTGGGCTGTGTTTAACAATTTTATAGTGCAGTGTTAACTACGCAGTGTTAACCACTATAAATAAATAATTGTTCGCCCACTCATATTTGTGATTTGATATAATATTTTATTTTATTTTTTACTCCAATTGAATCAAAAATTTCCAGGATAAGGACAAGTTTGGAATTTTGGCCTGAAGTCCTACAACCGCATATCATAAATTACTATATTTTGGCTCATACAATTTACATTTTTAGTCGATTTTTGCAATATTGCCAACACTTTCTCTCTTTTAATAACATTCTTTCAACTGTTATTTAACACAGGGTGTCTTTTTTAATCTACCAAATTACGTTCCGAATAATATTTGTTATTTTTGCAATATTTTGTATTGGAAACTCGCAAGTGAGTATTTATTTAATATCAGATTTATTGCTTATTATCATTATAATAAGTTCAAAGTTGATGTTTTAAGACTGATGAAACAGGGAAGAGTGTACATAGGTCGTGTATATTTTTAGATTATTCTTTAATAGTACCTAGTGCCTATAATTATTACAAAAATAAATAAGCCTGCAGAGTATTCCGCCAGAAAAATATTCTTTTTGAGAACTTGAAAGTGAAGGTACTGTTGGTCAATAAATAAATGAGCGCGATAAACATCATTTCAGACTTCAGTCATTAAAGTAACTCCAGTTTTTTATTTTATCTATAAAAATCGTCTAATTATAGGTATATTTTTATAAATGGGAAAAAGTAGTTATCTGAAGTAAATAGTTAAAGTATCTAAATCAATTTAAGTAGATACAATTTAACAGTATTAATATGTGACTATATTATTTATAAATTGTAATTGTTAATTATTTGTCCGATATATTAAAATATTTCTACATAATATAAATTATCACTGTCTGAATCACTGGCACATCGTTCTACCTATATTATAAAATAAGTACTTACCTAAATGATTTTTTTAAAATTATTATTATTTATATTTTAACGATTGTATTGCACTGGTTTATTTGTTATGTTCTTATAGTTATAAACGAATAAATAAACTTAATTGGTATAGCTTGTTATAAGTACCTACTTAACGTCTTAACGGCAATATCAGTCGTATACTCGTCGATCGTCGCTAAGATTTGCGTAGCACTCGTAATTTAGTTTTAATGATAGGTAATTAACATTTTTTTTCTATCTAGGTTAAAAGTTGCTGACTGTTTTTATTTAGATAACTAAATTGTAATGTATCATTTATTTTTGTCTAAATACTATAAAATGTATCTTTATACAACACTACTCGTAGATATCATATTATTATAAGTTATATAACTAAATATGTGTAGGTGTGATTTTAAGTTTCCAAGAACATAAAAATGAAAATCATGAACATTACCCGATAGACAGTGTCATCCTGTAAGTAATAATATAAAAGCATAATACATGAATATATATCACAGGAATATACTTCAAAAGCAGTATTTTTAAATGTAAAATTATTTTTAATTGTAGACTGAAACATATTTTTTCGTGTTGTTTGGAACGAGGTGATGAAAAATAGTAGGCAGTATTATAGCACTATCATTGCCCACAACTCAAATTGAAATTGAAATTTGGCTTGAAATTCGTGTTAGTTAAACGATTATTAAATGTAAGCTACCTATATAATAATGTCCAAACGTTGGAAATAATATTCTTGTAATACTATGTATAGTATAAATAATATTGTTTATTATCATATTTCTTAATTATACATGCACCTATTTAACCTATACTATAATTATTGATTATATATTTATATACACAATTTATTTTAAGCGTTGTTACATTATACCTAGTAGACACAATATGTGTGAATATACAAGTGCACTGTACACTTCTATGGAACTGTACACTTCACGAATTTAAAGTGATTATTAAGTTTGTGCCTATTATTTATTAAATCATTACGGTTGAAGGTTTAGGGGAGTGGTTAATCTACGACAACAATAATTGTCCCTTATAAGTTATATCACTACGCTTATAATCTCAACTGCTCACAATCTTATTCTACTTAAGAATTTGATTGAAATATTTTTAAAACTTGTTATCACTTGTTATCAGGATTGATGCAATATATTGTAACTTGTATATACTATACCTACCTATATTATATTACTTGATAAGATAATTTTTTTATGTCGTCGTGTCATAACTAACTAGTTGTATTGTTTGGAACATTTCTCGCTTCATCGTCAATATTAGCAACTACTTTATGTTTTATTTTTTGAATTACATTTTAAGCCGATGAATGGTTATTATTTATGACTGGCATTAAGTTAATTCCTCAGTTTTATTTGCGTTTTTTTCTAAATTATCAACACTTTGTAACAGTTGCAAATCGAGAAAATTCCAGATACCTAAGTGAGACGAATAGAATAATATACTTCATCATTTTTTTTTAAATTTACTTTCAACTCGTTCTTTAAAGAAAATCATCAGAATTAAATGTGATATATTAATTAGTTGAGTTTTAATTTTTTTTTTTATGATTCATTCACAAGTTAAGTGCCATTTATTATTTATAACATTGTATTCTAAATACTATTATATTAAATCTCCTTCTATTCCCAATATTATTAATCCGTCTTATGCCACTTCAATTCCTAAATCTTCTGATTGGATACATTTATTATCAAAATTGTTGTAATAATATTTATCTTATCGATACACCATACACTCTATATAGAAAATGTAATTATTAATGTATATGTAATTTACCCTCACAATATATTTTCGATACCTATATCATTTTGTCTCTAAAGAGGAGTATAGCTGCATGTATAGTGCCTAGAGATAAAAAAAGTTGTAAAGTTATATTAGGTACCTATAATTTATGTTATACCTAAAATCAAAACATTTTATTTCAATAACTGAATAAATAAATAAATAAAAAACTTACCTACCTACTTTATACTTAAATAGGTACAATGTACACAGTACATACCTTTATATTTTGTAATTGTTTAAAATTTTAAAGATGCTTTATGCAAAATGTTCACAACAATTTACCACATAATAAAATTCTTTCTGTTATAAATTATATAAACTTTATTTAGGTATATTAGGTTGACTGAATATAGACATATAGTCACATACACTTAACAATTATCATAGAACATTATAGTAATAAATATAATAGGTACCTATATTCTTCGCCTTTATTAAACAGTGTAGTAATACCACTAATACGTTACTTTTATATTACTTTTCTAAACACAATAATAATTTACAAAATACCTATTTTAATATACAGTAGCATTTAAATAAATTATCGTTATTTAAGAAACAAATAAATTCTTAACTTAAATTGTTACACATTTCACAGTGTGTTGCAATAGGTTAAAGAAAAAAAAAGTGAGTATCATACCTATGAAAAAAAATATTAATATGGTCCACGGAATGAATCACAGTGGATTCCTCCCACTGAGGGAACTCCGAAGTTCTAAATGTAGCGTGCATAATATAATGCGCTACGGGCGGTAATATCGTTCCTGTTGTTACAAATGATGAAAATAACACTAGAGCGCGTAGGTATTCATAACGGTAAATTACCATGTTTGTCACTGAAAAGTGAAAATGTTAAACAGTTTGAAATCTAACATCAAACCGTTGACATAGACAATTTTAGTTAATGCCAATCAACCTGTAGACTGATTATATACCTGGAGTATTTAGTATCTATTTGAGAATCCTAACTGAGCTTATGAGTTATATTTTATGGTGCCCAAATCAAGTTATAGTTGACTACATAGTACATACGCGCGAGTTATAAATAATTATAAATAATTATGAAAATAATTTAAACCAAAAAAAAAAAAAACATTGGAAAAGACCAAAATCAGAATCAATTAACCAGCTGAACTATTAATAATATACACTGGTACGAGTTAACCTGAAGCCATTTCATTCTTGACTCAAATTAGTTACTGAAAAAAGAAAAGTTGACAAACTGGAATCAAGCAGTCTATAGCAACCAACTTCACTTGCTATGCTAGGAGAGACAATTAGGAATGACTTCAAGTTCGAACTTCGAAGAGAGTATACTAGATAGTGGAGAGTGGAGACCTACTGAAAATGTAATAACAAATAAAAATAGGGATAGTGACCTGTTAGTATTGTAATGCTGAGAATGATCGATCAAATTTAAAATCACATTTTCGTAGGTTCTAACTTAAAATAAATGTAAATATTTATATAGTAGGAACTTGAGAGATAGGAAATTTACTAAGAAAATATAATAATATCCAAACGTATATTTTGTATTGACTATAACAATATATATATATATATAGTATAAATACATAACAGTGGTAAAATTAATATTATATAATAAGTCGCATCCATTTATCGTTCTGATCCGTGTAATAATGAATGGATAGAAATTTCATCCATTTCATGAAAGTGAACATAAAATTTTACGTAATTACACACAATGGATAACTTTTCTCAAAACAGCACGAAAATTTTGTTACAGAGAACTTGTTCCGTAATCTGTACATCCACGTAACGAAACAATAACACGTATTACATTTTTAAAAATAGAAACTCATTTAACATTGTTGTAATTTAACTCAATTAAAACTGCATTAAACTTTAAAAGCTCAATTAAATTATAACTAAAAACTGTATTTATTAAAGGAAATTTTAGCTCTAGTAAATAAATATAAAATTTAATAAAGCTAAAAATTATCAACAAAAAAAAAAAATAATATATTCAACAAAAAAAATTATGGAAAAGCAAAAATAAACTTTATAGAAAATATTGCAGAACCATAATACGCAATTTATCAATACAAATTATTAAATAAAAAATATTACAATATTTATTAAAACTAAAATTAAAAATAGAAAACATTATTATTTGTTTGAACATGCGTATTATGGCAACGACTATACCTATATTGTATTTAAAAATTAGCAAAGGTTTCCCAGTGCCAACAGGCTATGTTATTTTATTAAGCAAAACAACATTGAATAACAGGAGTGCTTAATTAATTGCTTGGATTTCTGTTTTGCATATAAAATTTGCTTTTGACAACAGAGAGCTCATCAAAGTTGTCCAAGAGATAATATTCTCATTTTATTTTCTTATAAGTACCTTATAATGGTGATTATTAATTTAAATTATAATTTTTACTTATAACATAGAAATGATCATGAATTTTACTAACATGATAGTTTTAGTTTGGATTGTTTTTGAAGATTATTGTGTCAGCTGTCAACTTAACCGCAACATGATATGGTTTCATATCTAGTTTATTTTGAGGTAAAAAATGTCAACCTGATTTTTAAATAATTTTACTTCTTCATCAAACATTTTAATTTTAATTTATTTATTTATCTAAAATATGGAGGGCAATATATTGATATCGCGAAATTTATAACATTTTTATCCATTTCACGAAACTAATGAGAATGTCAAAATGGATGCAACATAATACATATTTAGTTTTGATTTGACTACCAAATGTTGAAATATTTAAAACTAAATATTAATTATTCACTTTATAAAAGTAAAATATTAATTGTTCGTTATACCAAAATTTCAAAAAATAAGTTTAATTATCTATATATTTACTATACTGTACCTATCTATATTATGATCTGGACTCGGGACTATACCACATAAAATCATTAAAATAAGTGCTTAAAAACATTATTATAAGCACTCCCAAAAAATCATTTAAAAAACTTAAATTTAAGCAAAATTATTTCGTTTTATTTATGTCAAAGTATTCGGACACATACGACGACGAAAAAAATGCGGCAATGAAAGCAACACGACGACGACGTACGTGAAAAAGAATCGATTACTAAACTCTGAAAACGAAACATGATTTGTATTTATCACGCCTATAAACCACGACGGTCAAATAATATTATTTACCGAGAAATTAGTGATAAACTGATAAACACGAACTCAATTATATTAATTTGTTTCCCCGAATTGGAGCTCTATTTTGAGCGTTGGAAAATGTTTGCTAACCCTGCAACGATGCCGCTGACGGCGACGGACTCCGTGACAATGTATGTAAGATAAGAATTATTTTTAATTTTAATTCTATGAAAAACAACTCTGAAGGACAAAATAATAAATAAGTAGTAAAACTGGTCAAAAAAGCAAAAATAATGGAAATAAGCATTTTTTTGAAAAATTATTGAAAAAAGCAAAATAAAACACTTACAAATTTCATAATTGAACCATTTGTAACATGGCATACACTTCCATAGCACTCTGCTACATTTTAAGTCAATCCATAGAAATAAGCAAATGCTTAAAGTCTACTTAGTTTTTTTACTGAAAACATTCATATAATATTTTATAACTAATTGATTTATTTTCAGTGTATTAATTATTCATCTCATCGGTTAATATAAAAATTATTAATATATATGTATTATATATATTATGTTTACATTATAATTTTTTTAAGTTTTTAACAGTATTACAGTTAGATATACATTTTATGACGTTATATTATAATAAATTAAATTAGTCCAATTAAAATATATTATGACGAGTATAAAATAATGTGCCCTAAATCAGTTAAGAATAACGTGTTGAAAACGTATACCACGAAGTCCAACCAGATTCGGACAATATATTGAATAGGCCGAGTAATTCCTTGGTAAGGGTTCTGTACCAGCTATGTTACCGGATTTGCCTATATAACACGCCGTGTTATTTACAATTTTATACGATCAATCATATATATTGACCGGTTCTATAGAAATAAATTACAATATTGTTGCTTATTAACTATTGAGTCTGAGTCGTTAATTTTAAAGAAAAATTTCAAGACACTACTTTCTAGAACTTGAAATTTATCGAGTTGTTTTATAATATATAGGGTGTCCGTTCGGTATAACGCAGTTTTATGGAAATCGTCTATAACAGGAGTCAGCAAGTAATTTCTATTGGAGTCCTAATGATTAAAATAATAAATCAATGAGGTCCAGTGAAAAAAATGTTCGTCAAATTTGTATATTTGAAAAATAGCAGTATAAAAATAGAAATAATTATCTGGTTAATGGAATTAATTTATATTAAAAAATTACAACATTAGGTAAATATAATGGTTGTATTATCGTCGTTGTATCTGGTATTTTCACGACTCAGCTAATTTAACTTGCCCAATAAAATATTTGCAATGAATTATGCTTATTGGTCAGTTATTACTATAGCCCGAGTTTGATAAATTAAATTAAATTTACGTTTTCTATTAATAATAATAATAATAATAAAATGTAATATATACTATATTAAAGTAAACATCATAATTAAATACAATGTGTTGACGGGGTCAAGAGTTTTGCCTTCCGCGGTCCGGATCTGGTCCGCGGTCCGCCAGTTGCCTGTCCCTGGTCTATAAAGTATAATTTAAATAATCTAATAGCAATAATTGTATAGGCCACGAATAAAATAAATAGTTGTGGAATAAATTCAACATTTTAAATTTGTAACACGATAAACCCACTAAAGTCTACTGAAAGTTGTGTAAAGTGTGTATATTATAATAATGATTGTTAAACATTTTTGTGTATTAATACTAAAATTAATCTACTAATCTACAATTAAATTCAAATAGATATAATATGGGGATATGGGGAATAGATTTCCCCATGACCTTTTGTTTTATATAATATTAGTGTAGGAGGCACTACCCTGCAATTTATCTTAGATAATATAATGAAAATATATCTCTCTCAATGAAAATTCCTGTCCATACCACTGATGACTACGATAGGTATCTAATCAATAACTATATACTCGTATTATTGACTATTTTGTTACTTTTTCTTGTTATTATACTAATGGTATATTACTTTATAATTGTATATTTAAAAAATAAATAAATTTTGACTATAGAAGTTTCTTATAGCCAATTGTAAAACTTCTTAGAGTTCTGGTCATTACAACAGTTGTTGTGTTACCTCTAATTAAATAGAATACAATTAGTTTTGCTGATACATTTTTAGATTCTGAACGGAGCGGAATATATTAATTTTACAATGATGTGTGTTTTTTAAATCATTTTTTATTATTTTAATTTTTAAGCTATTGCATAGCTTTTATCGTAGGCCTGGCGTGATGATCGAAAAAAAAAATTTTCAGTAACGAAAAAGCGTTATCATAACCAGCCGTGACCTGCTGCTCTCGAAGTCATGCCCACAGCGTTCTGTCGTCGTATGTCCGCGAGTAGCAGTATGTGATGCGGTCGGTCCCGTGTTCTATTCTTAACTCGGCTGGCGCACTCCGTTCCGTCACAGAACACGGAACCGGTCGCATCGTGTAAGGCGTCTCGAGCGCTCCACACCGGAGCCCGGGTCTGCACGCCGGTCACGCCGACCACACCGACCATCTGGCCACTGCGGCCACTCCGGCCACAAGCCATACCTGACGTCGGTGCCATGTTCTGTTCTTGACTCGGCGGGCGCACGCTGTCGCGTCACAGAACACGAGACCGGCCGCATCGCGTAGGGCTTCTCGCCGGGCTAACGCCGGAGCTCGAGTCTGCACGCCGGCCACTCCGACCACGCCGGCCACTCTGACCACGCCGGCCACACCGACCATACCGACCACACCGACCATCTGGCCACTCCGGCCACAAGCCATACCTGACGTCGGTGCCATGTTCTGTTCCTGACTCGGCGGGCGTCCTCCATTCCGTCACAGAACACGGGACCGGCCGCATCACGCGTACCGTAGCCACGCGTAACAGCTAATCAGAACGTTTTGGGCGTGGATTCGAGAGCAGCAGCAACCAATGCCGCGGGCAACCGGCATTATCGCCAACGTGCGATCACACGCAATAACCAATCACAGACAATCGTGGGCGGCTGCTGCGATTACACAGCGGCGCAGCAGTCGAGATCAAGCTTATAAATACGAGTGCGGAGCACAATATCATTCAGTATTCCTTCCTACTTCACCGTAGCAAGACCCACCCAGGGCAGACTTGCGTGGTTAAAGTCCTACATTATACCTACCTACTTCGTAACAACACCTACCCCAGCTCAAAATTGAAAATTCCCAGTACACTTCAAAATGATCTGGGAAAAAAAAAATAAATATGAAAGATAAATTTTTAAACAAAATCAGTTTTCGATGAAATCCATTTTATTTTTTGGTGTGACTAAATAAAAACAAATAAATGTAGATACTTGAAATTCTCAATGAATGTATATTTTAGCACTTATATACGCCATAACATTTTTAAAACCTATAAAAATTGATAAAAAAAAAATGCTATCATCAGTTTCCTCCAGCAAGTCCAGACTTGCGACCGGCGGCACCTCTACATTTAGTTCTGTCTACAGGATTTTTGACTCCGTTATTGGAACAACCGTGGTGTCGGTGTCATCACGCGCTTTTATTTGCGTTGACCTAACCGGTCATGATGTTTGGACTGGTAATGTATAAACTAATGAATCGACTTGTGGCCACGTCCAAATACAAAAGTATTACGAAAGTAAGCCATAATATTACTTTATAATTAGTGCAGTGTATATGTATAGGAAGCAAAACTATAATTTGTAGCCATGTTGTATTAAGATTTAATCTTATCTCCTTGCGTATAAAAACATGATATTTTCAGACTAAAATACCAAAATCACAATATATATTATTCAATTGGTATTACTATACACTAGCTGATTGTAATTAATTGTATTACGTATATTTACATATTTATGTATAAAACTATTAACGTCCATATATATATATATATATGTATTTTAATCAAAGTATAACCTATTAGGTACTGGCTTTTATTTTAATCTTCGTCAGTTTTTGAAACCTGTGGTGTACTGCGGTGTTAACTGTTAAGTTATTTGGATTCAATTTATTTGGTAAATACCTAATAGTATATGGACATGAATATTGATGAAGTTATTGATGAACTGGTCACCAAAAAAAAGAAATTTGAATTTTATTATAACCTTTTACTATTTTACATCTTAGAAAAATGGTCAATGCGATGTATTCAAATTAATGATTAATTGTGTCAGTTGGAATTCAATGTTGAGTTTACAATCATTGTGTACACTGTACATTGATTGTCTCCAACTATGTGTTCCGCAGAGTCCTAGGGATCCGTGACAGTAATCTAGGGGCTCCATAAACATGTCTGAATTTAAATAAATTAAAATAGTATTTGGTTTATCCGGTTTATTTTATAACTAATAACCCGCATACTTTTTTCGTAGTTGAAAACAAAGTTCGATGCGAGTTGGTTGAAAATTCTATTGCTTTTATCGTTTATGTCGTTTATGATTAGCTATATCGCCTATATATTATTAATAAGGGAATCTTTTAATGCAGCATTTTTCATGAGTTGTGAACGTATGTTATGAGAATCATCTCCGGTACTGTGAGCAGTGGAGTAATTGTGAAGGCGACAAGGGTTACTTTTTTAGTTGCAGTATTTAAAGTCGCAATTATCTCGATATTTTACTGTTGTCTGCTTGCTATTCCATTTATCGAACTATATCTCCTGAATGTACCTAACACCCGGATGTTTCTATATATTCTAAAATACAGGTAGCTCATCAAAGTGATCAATAATATATAAAATACATGTACTATAAGACGTGTATTGAAATGCATATTACAAAGGTTTTCTTGTATATTATTATATTCCCAACGGACGAGAAACCTTCTTATTTTACATCACCCCACATTATTTTATTTCTCAGGCAAAATTTATCAACCGTATTCATAAAGATTTTTGTTGTAAAAGGTGGGTGGATGTATACTTATCTTTTACGAAAACAAAAAAATAGCTGTAATAATTTCTAAGTACCTTTTGAAGTAATTGAAATGATTTCGAATTAAAAAAAGCTTTCTGCACATTTTTTTTCTCGCACTTTCACGTAGTTTTTTTTTCACTTAAGTTTATGATCACGTCTGCGTGTTTGTTGAATCTAATTAAAACACGAAATTAAAATGTTTAGACTTTCACGACAGTTGGTTCATTTTGTTATATTTTCGGTCCACCTTGCATCCATGGATGTTTTATAAATTATAATAATATTTACTCTAAACTCTATAGTTGATTAAATATTGAAATATAAAAATAACTCTCCGATTTGCAGTTTATACCGCGTATACCGTAAACGCCACAAAATCGCATATATTATGATTTATGCAGTAATTTTATCCATATAATTATTGATCCTTGCAGTCTGTTTTTTTTCGTGCTGGTCCGTCTTGATTTGTTTTTTGATTATATATTTTATTTCTTTCGCTGTTAGTCACCGTTAAAGCCAGGTTATAAATCGAGTATAAAACAATTACGACCTTATCTGTAACGAGTTCATTGCTATCCTATACGAATTGGTAACTTTATTTCGTCGATGGTACTTCAAATTGATATATAAGTAATATATAATATGTATCGTCTTATAACAGTAATAATTACGATATGTAAATAGAAATAGATAATAGGATTTTTAACTAAATTATACTCAATACCGAATGGATAAACGATGGAAATAATAAATAATTAAAATACAAACATAATAGGTACCTATATCTATACATATATTGGTCACGCACCAACACTACATGTTACACATTTTTCGTTCATCGTAATTCATGCAGAACCATTGAATTCTATAACTGTTGACCTTATTATATATTTAGTTATTTAGTTAGGTACTTAAAATATGTTGATGTAACATGTAAAAGTTAAAACAGTAGGTAGGTACAACCAAAACTGAACAACTAATAATAAGACTGTTTCAATTATATTAATATTGTCATTAAAATATTTTCACACACATGCATCATATAATTAATATAATGCATATACATTATATACAGAGTGATTCTGGGTTCACCGAGCATGCTACCCCTTATTTTTTCTTTAGCAGTGAAATAATTCAAATCCTTTATTTTTTTTATACCACATAAGGAGTGTCCTGGGGCTATACAAACTTCTATTTTTCAAACAAAAATCCCTCATTTTTACTGTAAATTACTATAATAAGTGGATAATTTTTTGAAAATGTTCACGACGTTTCTAGTTAAAAACTCTAGTGGTTTCTCTCAGTTAATAAAATGTTTAGGTATTATAAGGATGATATATAGTCTTTAAAAATGGCTTAATAAAAACATAAAACAGATGTTGTGTTGGATCTAATGATCTATTATATATTGTATTTTGACCATTTTTACAAATTATTAATGTTGAAGGATTAATATTTATCACCAAAATGTTAAAATCACCATATTATATTACTCCATGTTGCCCCTATGTCTTTCAAACCCATTATCATGAACCTATTACTTATTAGCATACAAACTTAAAGTATCTACTCAAAATTAATATAGCTCGAATTTTGATTCAGATACGTCCACATTTTCCAAAAAAATATTATATTATTAATAATTTACAGACAAAAAGGAGGGTTCCCATTTGAAAAACAGAAGTTTGTGTCACCACAGGACTTAAAGTAGTAAAAAACAATAATTTAAAAATGTCTCCTTTGAGTCGTATAATATTTAACAATTCCATAACAATTAACAAAAATCAGAATTTAAATAATTTAATTATTAAAGGAAAAAACGGGGATTAGCTTGCTCGGTGAATCGCCCTGTATATAGGTACTGTTTATAATAAAAATAGTTTTTAAAAAGTTTGTTTAGGGTCGACGACGATAATTTGAAACGAAACTAAATTAATGGGATCGAATTAATTCAGCACGTAAATAATATAATTATTTATATTATAATATGACTGTATATAAAATATAATAATATTATAAAGCTGCAGTGTTATTACATAGCTATTCATCACGCACGGCTTGGACAATTTTCCGCCTTACAATTAATGACATGCCGACAAAGACCGCTACAGGTACTCGTATATGCCATACGAAACAACATCGGTGCCTAAATAAAAGACACTATTTTTAAATGTATTATAATTTTGCTAGTTGTCAAAAAATTGCTCCGTTACGATTATTATATATATTGCTGCACAGCCTATAATATTGTTAGGCATATTAATATTGTCCAAAGAATTGTACATCATTATTTATTGGCGCGATACAAAATAATGGGGTAATACTATCGTTAACGAATAACAATAACGAATATTGCACTAGTGAATTAACCAATTGGTCGATGGCGGTGAAGTGCAAACGACGTATATATGCAGTTTAATAAATTACTCTATAGGTCTATCATGGTTTTTAATTTAAATACAAATATGAAATTATAAAATATCGTTATTAATTTATATATATTACATCTCATTTGCGTTATTAAATTAAGCGTACACGACGCGTTTAATTAAATTTAAATTACTTAATGATACGCATATGTACATAAATAAGATTATGATATAATTAGTACAGTACACATTTAGATTTTAAAATTTAAATAATATCCAATTTTTAAAATATTTTATTTTATGAAAACAATATACTACTATCATTCTTGTGTCTCTAATAATTCAAAAGAAGCATGGGCGTAACTAGAATTTAGTTGTAGTTTCAGGGACTAGAAAATCGAAGTTCGGATAACATATAATCAAAAGACTATAAAAAAAATAATTCTCAAAAATCCAATGTAAACAATAAAATAAGTTTATATTTTTGTTATACAGCTAATATGAACATTTGATATTTTATAATTTGTTGTTTTCATCTTTATAGTTATAGAAACAAATACTTTTAAAAATATCATTAATGATAATATTTGATCATTGGGTTTAAATCTAACTATGTTAAGTAAGGTTATATCACTGAATCTATTTTGTGCCTTAGGTGATCTTATGCACGTTTTAATTCTCCTTAAACGAGAAAAAGAACCAATCGGCAGTCATATTTAAATGTGCCTCTACGATTATTTTTTCTGCGTAAAATGGGATAACCAATAACATGTTAGACACCCGAAACATTAATAGTAGGTATATAATACACATACATCATTCATATAATTAATTATTATCCACGTTGAACGCATGGCAAAGTTTTTTTTTCTCAGTGGCTGCCTTTTATATTCATGGGACACAAAAAATGTATATTGGGAGGGGGCTAAAACCCTACAAGTCCACTCATAGTTATATGCCAATAGTAAGTAGCACTGAGTAGGTACATGGTAATTATTGTACTTACGAGTTTTAAATACATTTCGAAATATATAGTTTTGACACTTGTTACTACTGACGTCTTAATAACGTTCACCAATATTCACGTTTAATGTGGTAGTTATAGTAAGTATAGAATTGATGGTGACTGCGGCAATTTTGTTCAAAATATACCTACCACAAAAATATTTTTCATAAGACCCTATTGGCCTATTATACGTATATTAACCACTCGTCGTTTGATGGTCCGACTAGAGATTTAACTGACGATACACCATACGGCGTACAATTTTACTTGGGTAGGTACCAATCCTACTTATTTTCAATTGATTTCTGCACAGTCGCAGAAAAACGAGAATTAGTTCTTGCATGCTATTATATAGGTACTTACTAGTATTATATACTATTATACTTTGTACAGCTGTTATTTAATGTTTATTACCTATATAATATATATCCTACAAGAACACATATTTTATAAAGATTCACTGTTTCGAGCAAATAGTGTATGAAAACTTTTCGACATCATATAGGTACTATGTAATGTATAGTCTTACCTAAACCGTGTTTTTGTGGATGCAACTTGATGAAAGTATACTTGAGTATTGGAGTTTAGTACAACCAATTTCAGCGTAATGTTTTCGAAAAGTTATATGAAAATTTAAGATTGCTCCGGCAATCGCGGGGTACCGTGTTTACCATGTATTGATCGATTGACCTAGAATATACGAAGGAATATAACGTTTTTACGGAAATTGATCAGTGGTCAATATGTATAAGTTACAATGCAGTAGATTTACATGCCTTATACGTCATTATATTTAGATTATAAATATTATTACAAATTTTATATGATTATATTGTTTTTGTGCCAATTTAAAAACTATATACACCACATCAGGAAACTCAGGCGTGGCTCTTTGTATAGCTCTTAGAATCATCATGAAATTAAGTTTACTTATTTAGTTAGGTTTTTTTCATAATATAATTGCATACATGCTGATATATTCTCGAGTAAATCAAATTATACATATACCTGCGTACAAAATCATTTATGGTTGATGATATCTGTGTACATAAAAATTAATGTTTGTCAGTGTGTGTGTCCTTTATGCATTCCTAAACTGGCTGAACCGATTGCATTGAAATTTGGTACAGAGGTAGATTAGACCTCTGGGTCGAAGATGGGCTAATTTAAAAAGGGTGTTCCAACTTGTAGGTGCTCAAACAGGGATTATGAAGTTTATGATTGACATTTTTGTTTCTGAATGGTTGCTATTGGTTATAAGAGGAATGATTAGTAGAAATTAGTATTTTTTTATTATTGGTTGGCATTGGTTATTAACCATTACTAACAATTGTTATTACACAAATATTCATTTATATATATTTCCTAGCAAATTTAGTTTTGGAATCTAAAAATTAAAATTTCAAAGTTTTAATTGTAAACAATTTACACTGACGTAGTCATATTTTATGAACTATTTGTAATTATTTTAAAAACGTTTAAGAAAAATCAAACATAAAAAACCATAAAATCTCTCCATTATATTATTAAATGTTTCATAATTACAAGGGAAACCAAAAAAGAAAGAACAAAAAGAGGGGGTTGAATGGTTTATATTGATAATTGGACCAGGTAGGCCCAACCCGGAGATGTGCTCAAACCAGGGTTTTGAGATTTGCAATGAAAACTTTTGTTTTTAAATCGTTGCTCATATAGTCATATAGCAGCTCATCGGTGTTGTCGGCGTAGTTGGATTGCCTACCAGGGTGGCGGCATTGCACTTACTGCGGCGAGTTACACACAAAAGGAGTTGAACAATAACTTTTTTTAAGAGTTTTCATATTTCACGGGCAACGAAGTGCTCGGGATCAGCTAGGTAGATTATACAATATTATAATTTATATAGAATCATTTGTATCTTTTAAAATGTTGAATACATATTCTTGTTTTTTATTTTATTAAGTAAGAAACCATGGTAGCTATATGGCCATTGACTGCTGTGTAACATTTTATTACATGTCTTAAAATTAGTTATAACTATAGTCTATAGTACCTAATACATATGGGGTTAATATTTATTTATATTATATAGTTCGTTTATATGTAAGATTGGATGGAAATACATGTGTATTGTATATACATCGAGGAAATTTCAGTATATTTTCGGCGAATGTGCAGAGGTCCGGGCACAGTTATTCCATAAGGATCGGATGAATTTTCGTTCTTATGGATATTATTTTAAAATTAAATTTGTATTAAAATACACGCACTTCATAAATATTATTTTCTATGAGTTACTGTATAGTATTCAAAGTCGTAAACTCTTAACCTGACCTAACCGCGGACCTGACCCTGAGAGGATCATAACATACATAATAATATATCATATTATGTGTAATGTGTATACAATAATATCAAATCAAAGTCTAACCGGAAAACAACAATAACGGGCCCGGTTTGGGAACAATATATTATTTTGTCCCAAAAGTTAGACAGCTATTTTTGCAGCGAATTCCTGTGCACGGGTTCGGAACTCACTGGCAGTGGAATAAACACAACCGTAAATATAAACCTGGATGCGTCATAATACTCGTGCGGCGGATGTTTTGTGAAAATACATTTTACGGCCCGCGTAATCGAGGAGGGTGGGAAGGACTGGGCTGTGGTGAAGTAATGTATGGCAGTGAGGGACGTAGAGATGAGCGGCTCTTCGAGAGGCCGCAGTTCGTGATTTGATTAAACTGATTAAAGTGTAAACTGTGGTACGTCTGAAAAACTATTAAAAATCCTTGTTTTTTTTTTTTTTTTTTTTTAAATTATGTTTTACAATATTACATTTATGTGTAGGTATAATAATATATTATTGTGTATTTATATTAGATGGGTATATAAATGTATGCATATTATATTAATGTAAGAGTTTCTTGGTATAATGAATAAGTGTCCAACAATTTCATAAAAAAATAAATAATATTCACAATGTCATACAATTTTTTTAAAACGATGAGATGCGTTTTAGTTCTGAGTCAAGTGATAAATTTATTGGTTTTAAAAACTACGATGATATATTGGATATTCACACGTAAAATAATGATTTCTTGTCACATGATTTTGTTATTTTGTTATATAGGTAGGTAACGAAAAATATTAGTTGTAGAAATTCAAATTTTACTAAAATTATTATTTTCTATACACACGATGACATTTTTTAATGTAGGTCAAACTACATGTCTATGGATTAAAATATATCCAATGGCCAAGGAATTCAGGGTTAAAATAAATAACGGATAATGGATAATATAACAAAATATCCTAATTTAAAAAGCCTGTTTGAAAAAATCATATAGGGACTTAAAAATTTTTGTAATTACATATGTAATATAATTTTTTATACACAATATGATTTTCAAAATATATAGATTAATTTAAAGCTATTTATACCTATTCATACCGTTTGGTTACACAGTTTCACAGTTATCGATTATGCGTATGATATATTATTATAATAAAGGCATACAAGTCATCAGGAACGTATACAGGGCGGGTTTTCGGGGTTCACGCCCCCCCCCCCCCCTCACCCCGAAATAATTTCTTTGACACTTATTATTATAAAATATTTTATTATACTGTTTTTCTCTGTTTATTAGTCGGATATGAAGTACACGTGTGAGAAATGTATTGTTGCGATATATCTAATATACCTAGAACTCATATTTTGTCGATAATCTTGTCTTATTTTCGGAACTCGATCGGTTACCAAAAATTCCACCAAAAATATTATTATTATTCTTAATATTCCTGTATACTTCTGAACAAATTACATACTTAAAATTTGGATATTTAGCATAATAATTGTCACATTAAAAATAATAAGTAAGGATGAAGAAATTGTTTTATTATGTTACTGTACAATTAGTTTTGCTATATTTTGTACCCCTCCCCCCCAAATTGTATTCTGTGTACGTGCCCGCAAGCGATATACCGGTCAATCTAGTGATCTGCTATCTATTATAGTTATCCAATATTTTATTTCAATCCCTACCTACTAAAACAGTATTACAACCGGCAACTCATTACTAGACATAACTGGATTGGACGAAGTTATCTAACGTAAAACTACGTAAATTCGTCTTTACCTCTTCTGTTATTAATATTATTTATTATTTATTATTTTCTATTATTCACTACCTATGTATATAGTTAATTAATCTTTCATTTTTATTGTATTATTCATATAAAAAAAACAAAAGACTCCAATGGCCATGGTACCGAGGGTTAATTTCTAAATAAATAAAAAAAAATGTATAATATCTTATTAATATATAATATATTTGATGTTTTTGGCAAAACAATAATGTTCAACATACCGTACCTACCACAAATAGTAGTATAAATAAATTATAAAATATCCTTAGAAATAGAGGCTGGCCGTCTTCGCTCAGAATAATATTTCGTTCGCAATGATTTATTATTGAATTCAAAATATTTAACCCATCCATTAAATAATGACCTATACTCAATGACATTAACTACACTCTAATTTTAAACGTATACTATGTATAGCAAAGCGACCTCCCCGGTTTGTTTAAATTCAAAAACATTTTATTCATACTGGATTAAATTTATTTGTGTAATAATTATTTAAATTAAATATATATTATAATAGGTACTCGTAAATCGACTTTTATTGAATTTGTTTTTTTAATACCTAATATACCTTGAAAATATGCGTCATCATCATTGATATTTAATTTATAAAGATATTTGCATATAAACATCAAAGTATAATAATTGATATACCTATATTACAGTCATATATTTTTAATTTACTGAGCTTAACTGCGGCGCGATATTAATAATTTTAATTTACCTACCATAAATATTTTCTACTAACCGGCAGCGTGTTTTGTGAAAGTTGTCGACCAAATAGTGTTGCTGCTGCAGCCAGGGAAGTTTAATGTTTATTCCGATCGTGTTATCGTTTTCCTCCCGCGAGGAGGTGCTTTAAGGCAATAATAATAGTAATATGATTATGGATGATGGTGTGGATATTAGGAGGTGCTTGGCAATATATTATTTTTCGCTGTATTCGCCGTTACCGCCCGAACTGTGCACCGTTTTGGCAACGTGTTCCGATCGTCGCCATTCCGACGGTTTCTACTGCTAGACAGCACAGAGTGAACCAAATAATGCTATAGAGAGATAGGCAGAGAGAAAATTATTTAATCGAGTCGACGAATAAAATTAGACGGTCGCACGGCAGCAACAACAGCCGGTGCTGTTGCAATACCTATAAACCCATACATACCCACCTACCTACGGCAAAATAATTCTCGACAGCGGTGTCTTTGGTTTTTTATACTATACATTTTTTAAATGTTTGTGTTTTTTTTAGCCTGATTTAATTGTTTTTTACGTAATTCAGAGTACCTACTGCATATTATTACTAATGACATTACATTGGTAGTTAAATATTTTCGAATTTATTTTTATCATTTTGGTCACGAATTACCTATCTATATCTACATTCTACATATTATTTATTTTTTATTTAATTTTCTAAATATTTTTTTTTTGAGGATTTCGATGTTTATATGTAATTGTAAAAATATGCAATATCGAACCAAGTTTTTACATGAATTTTAGTATTTTTTGATGAGTTTATATTATCATAGTGATGATATCGCGAGTTACCTCCTACTTCTTGCAGTCATATTTAAATATATCGTATTTCAGTCATCGACACTTTTAATCATTAGATAACATAATATACTACATCGGTCCATATTGATAGTTTCAGATAAATACATTGTTTCTGACATCTAAATATTATTAACGTTATAGGGATTAAAAAATATAAAAACACCATTGAATATTTTTTGACCCGCGGTGGAACTGCTGTAAATAAAATAAAAACGCACGATAATTGACCGACGTAAATATGGTCGTCCCTCGTCACAATCTAAGGCGATCTACGTGCAATATAATAAAGCGATGGTACATGCTAAGACGAATCGAATTAATTACGAATAAATATAATATGTTTACGCGTTTACACGGAACGATATAATCTGGCGGCCGCCCAGGTGCGCCGGTTGGATGCGCTCTCCTATTTATTTATCCTCCTTTCCGCCCCGCGATGACGACAATTTAGCCGTGTGCCGGCCGCCTTCGATGATTTTTATCGGAATCCACTATTAATAATGTTCAATTAAATGTTGATTATAATATAATTGACCGCGACACCTATCCGGCGGCGCACGGCAACCGTCCAAGTCCCGTTGCAGTCACGACGACGGTGATTTATTATGTAGGTACCTGTATATAATATACGTATAAAATCTGTTTCCCGATTCGTGTGCGAAATTGAAAATACTATATACCCTCTTCAATATAAATATATGCGTCGGATTTTCAGCTTTTAGGCTACACGCTATACTGGGCACGATCGTATAACAAGAAACGATTCTGATGATATGGTAATAATATATTTTACAACGTTTATATCTAAATCGACAATCAAATATTTGACAACTATAAAAAGAATAAAAGATACAACAGTTATTGAAGCTGGAATGTAAAATATTACATTACAATATTTAGTAGGTATATACGTTTTTGGACTGTCTTATTAAAATTTCATATTAAATTCCGCGTTTGTTCGAAAGTCTCTAGACTGTTAATTTATTGAAATGTAGGAAGATTTAATTCTGCAATGTTGCCTGTAGGGCTTCTATCACAAGTATTTCGCGTTGTTAGGATCGAAGCGGTCTAATGCGAGCTATATATACTTTGTTGACTCTCGTCATCGGTCCGCCTAAATGGCTTCTATATACTATACTAAATGCATATATATTGTGATATAATGTCATATTGACGGTGCAGTTCAGGCTTTCAAAGCCACGATAAATTGTTGAGATTTTTTAAGTCATTGAGAATTTTTAGTATACTGTATTTTATTGACACCGAATGTTATAGATAGGTATTATAGTTTCATAAGTTGTAAATTATTATAACTAAAGTTTCTTGTTCCAAAATATGATTGCACTATTAAATTTGAGTATAGATTCTTATTTATTCAATTCTATGGTTATAGGTTTAGTTTCAGTGTTAATAATTATAAAATATATTATATTCCGATGGATAAAATCAAATCGTATCCTAACGTTTAGATAAAAATTACCAGCATTAAATAGGTAATGATCGGTTGAGTTTGATTATAAAAATAATACCTATTCCCTTATAAGTATTAGTTTAAATTCCCGTCACTCACTCTGTATACGTAAGTGATCTATGAGGAATTTACAAGGCTATGTGGACTCTAATTAAAGTGCAATGTCTCTCTTTGCTCATTGGTGAGGTATAGGCTTAAATGTGGAATTTTAGACACCCTTTTATTAGAATCGGCAAGGTCTCTAAGCATTCTGTTTTTAGACCATTCGTTCATTTTAGACTGTAAATTGTAATATCCATTTATAACTGATTTATTATTACTATTTTTAGTGTTCAAACTAGCTGCATTCATGTGTGTGTGGTTTTTTTTTAATAAAGCATGAATGTCAAATATCTTAAAGGACTAAATACCATATTAACATATCGTAATTTAAAGAAATACTAAAAATATTATCAGAAAAACAAACATTTTTGTTAATGATATAATCTACATAGGTACATTAAAGTATAGCACGTTAGTCTTGTTAATTATATATTTCATAATATATATTCAAACTTAACCCCACGGTTCAATTTTCAATTTATGAATTTATTTAGTGAAATATTTAAGTGTTATACCTATCAGTGTAAATAAAATTTTTATCTTGCAGCTCGTAGGTACTTAACAATAAAATGTCATATCAAATTGAAACTTGTTGATTTTAATATTGCATTTGAACATATACAAATTATTTAATATTCAATCAAGTCATAAATGTGTTCTATAATTGTAATAAAAAGATGGCCTTTTAGGCAATCATACTACTTATCATTACAATATTTTTCAATATCAAATCTTCATAATATCTATTATTAAAATCAAACTTCTATGAAATATAGATACTATAGGTATACAGTAACACAGTTTTAAAGTTCAAATTAAATTATTTATTTGCAATGCGATGTAATTAAAAATATCTATTTTTTTTTTTGACTTAAAGTAGTAAGTTAGGTACATATTCAAAAAATATCCTATATTATATGACTAAATTATGTTAAAATTAATCTTTGTTAATTTTATTAAACAAATCATTTCTATACATTTTCTTATTATAAGATAAAATTAAATGCTTAGGTAACCTATAATAGATATGTTAAAATTAAATGTAAATAAAATGTATAATTAAATTGAATAACTTATATAATCCATTCGTTCAAAAATATTAAGTTAAATATATATTTTTTAAATTAGCTTAATGTAAAATACTCCAAGAATTGCCCTGACAACTATTTTCTTTAATGTTGCAGATCGTCGCGCATATACAAAAATAGATATATAACCCGCAGAAGTTGACAATATTAAATTTAGTCTCCAGCAACAGTCATGAAACACATTAAATGGCTGTCTAAAATTGTTTTTCCTAATGTTTTCCATTTAACGTTTTCATTTCAAATACGACAAATATAACATGTTTTAATCATACAATATATTTTAACACTGCAGCATCATCTTTTAACTTTTAAGTGAATGCAATTATTAGTAAATTCAAAAATTATTTTATACGAATTTTACTATAAAAGTTATATTCACTTTAATTGGGTATAGAAATAAAATTACATTTGACATTGCATATAATAAAATATTGTAAGTTTCGTAACTTTGCAGATTTTATTTTGATTATAAGCATTATTGATGATTACATAGTTAACATATTAAATTGCAATTATTAACATTTTAAATATGTTTATGCGGTTGTTTTAGAATTTAACAATGTTTATGTACCTATAGTGTGATATTGTTTTTCAATATTGTATTCCACAAGTTAATAACCTATTAACTGTATTTGTATGAGTGTGATATTAGTTAATTATATTATATTCTGTACATTATTAAACTGATACAATACAATACATTTATATAATAATATACAATTTTAGTGTACCCATCAATGTTTAAATATTGTAAAATTTGTTTAACTTAAATGATACCTATATATATTATTGTATATTACTTCCCAAACAAAAGTTAAGTTCAAATTATAACTTAGTAACTTAAGGAAAAATATGGGTACTTATTATAAAATTACAATTTATAATATTAAAATTCTTACCTATAATGTATAATATTATGTAAAATATTTGCTATATAGGTAGCTGATAAAATAATAAAAGCTTTGTGTCAATAGGTATATTTAAGAAAATAATTAGTTTAATGCTACATATTATTATATTTTTAATATATTAATTAGTTATTAATTTTGTATTTGAATACGTAAACTGAAATGTTTCTAAATACAGTCTTGAAAATAGATAACTGATGTTAATCAAATAATATATATATGAAGTACGTTTAAGGTTCATTGAACAGCTTGAGATAACGTATAGGTAATATACGTAGGTATAATGACGTACAGTCATTTTACTAAAATTTAATATTTTATTCCACAGTTTATTTAAAAATGTCAAAAACAAAGTCAAAAATTGAAAAAATGAATACCCATATTAATATATTTTTTTTTTTGTAATCAATTTTATTTACTCTGTACCTATATGAATGTGTACGTTAAATCATTCAAATACGTAATAAGTATAGAATGATTTTATTTTATGCAAGTCAAAATATTTTATACAAACCACCTACAAACTGTTTAGTTTAATACACATAATATAGTTTATAAATAAAGATAAATTAACTGCTGTTAATGGCCTAGTGCATACCAACGTTTTTAGTATAATTCTTTTATTTATTTAATAATTATAGATTCTCAGAAAACCTAAGCTAATTGGTATTTAAAATGTATTTGTATTAGGTAGATATATAATATGTATTGTTAAGTTTTTAGTTGGAAACCAATATTTACTTCAAAATATAGATAGGTACATATCGTACATGTTATCAATATATAGTTATGAACTATGAGCATCTAAAGGTGTAGGGAGGTACTTGAACCTAAAAAGAAATATATGATATACAATATCTATAAAATGTACACGATAGTTAAAAATATAAAAATTACTATTACGATACAAGTAACTCTTATTCTTATTATAGGTAGGTAAACCTACTTAGGTATGAAAAATAATGTAAAATGTATTACTTACTTATTTGACTTAGTTTCATTATTCATTCAGAAATGTTTTTGTGTATAATAGTAAATGTTGATATTTGTAAATACAGCTTTTAAAAATAAACACATATATAATGTAGCGGTATTCTATATTAAATGAGATCGACTGGTTGAACTACATTATCCAAGTGATTATAAAGATAAATTAAATAAAAATATAAATAAATTATTTGGTAATACGTGGTTTAATGATTTAATTCAGTAGAGTGAATACACTTTTAGGTACTTCATAATATCAAGTTAAAATCATTGATTAAAAAAAATGAAATAAAATAAAATACATATTCGGTTAATTTAAAAGCAGGACATCTACATGAATGTGCTTCTCCGTCTAACAAACGTATATACAAATATTCAATACAGCAAATATGCATTAAGTACTACTTTGTGTTAGGTTATTTTATATTGGAGCAAATGATCTATGATCAAACTTAGTTTATAGAGGTAAGAACAATATTTGTGTTTGTTGGTAGGGTAAGTTGGATTTTTAATGATATTTCAATTTTAAGCTATACATAGTTAAGAATATTATTACAATTTTAAAATACTCATAACTCGTTTAATAATGCAAATATCGTAAGAAACTAACTTTCAAACACGAATAACGTTTTTACCTTTAAGTTTGATAAGAAGTAAATTTTCTTTAATAAAGAAATATCGACACAAAGTTAGTAGGTAAAACTGAACTCAAAATTTGGTATGTTTAATGTTGTATGTTATTGTAAGACGGTTACCACACACGTGGGTGTGTGGCATCCTCTTGTATAGGTATGTGTTATATATTATAACCAATCTTATATAAATCATATTAAACTTAATATAATGTTAGATATAAATTACACAATATGTCATTTTACGATGCATATTAGTATAGTACTAAAACTTTAGCTATAATGGAGCAAAAACACTAATAGGTACCTATTATACTTGTATAGATGCATTAATAATTATTCAATAGATACATAACATATATATCGTGTATATGATTATAATAGCTTGTTAAATTTGGTGTTATTCATATAATAGGTTGGTATAGGTAGTTAATTAATATATACAGTTAATACTGTCTTTTAAAATAATTATAGGTAGTAAAAATAATTTGTATACTACATATGCGTTAAAACTGTACGAAATTGAATAAACTTAATTATAGTCACGAAAAAAAATCATGCTTTTAAAATATATTACTTATACAGATCTGATTTATATATGAATAATACATACTATACGTCCTACGTTGTATAATATAATGTCCCAGACAGCAATAAAATGAAAATGTTGCAGTCGGCCGTTGGTTATTATTTTTATGCTTTAAATGTTATTGCATATTTAATATTATATAGTTATTACCGTCTGGCACGATTATCATTCTGATTTCGGCCAAGAATTGTATCGAGTCAAAATAAAATAATAATGCGCGATATACCTAGTAAATAGAAGACGATCCTTCGCGTTTCCTACAAAATACAACCCATAATTTTGAGAACAGCTACCTGTAGATATATAATATTATATACATAGGCGTATCGCATGCGTATATAGGTATGTAATATTATGATGATTAACGTAGAGACGTCTAATGAAACGGTTATAGGTGTATAAAATAATAAAATAATAACTGAGTATACTAAAACAAAAACGGGATAGGTCGATTATATTAAGTGCAGTGCCCACAGAAAGTAAAAACGAGTTTTGGGTTGATGGAACGCGTGTTGCAGGTTATAGAATAGAAGCGAATAACTCGGCGTCATTCTAAAGCGCCAAGTCGCGGTCATGGCGTGCGTGGTTCAAGTGCGGCATGTGTGGTTAGGTTAGTGGTAGTGGTGGTAGTGATGGTAGTAGTGGTGGTAGTGGATATGGTGCTGTTGTGTTGGTGGTGGCGGTGGAGGTGTTGGTGGTGGTGGTGGTAGCTGATGTGATGAGCGGATAACAAGGATTTCACGCAAGAAAAAAAAGAAGGGAAAGAAATCGAAAGTATGGCTAAAAAAAGGGTTAGAAACGAAAAAAAAAATTGTTATTAATTATTATAAATAAATAATAGTAATATTTTAACATAGGTAAGTAATATGATTTGAAATGAAATCCCTTCGTCGTCCATCGTTTATGACGGATTGCGTGGCGGCGGCGGACAAGCTAATAGTGGCGGCGGCGGTCCTTCTAAAAATGGACCCTGCCCGGCGGCCCCGGCGGCATAGCCGCGGCGGACAACCGCCATTTGACCAATCATGGAGTTTGCGACGGGCACCGGGATCGCGTTGCAGACGGCCGCCCGTGGACCGAAATAGAAAAAAATAATAAAACACAGCCGCCGTGGAAGCTGTTGCGATCAGCGGGTGGAAGGGGTGTTCGTCCGCCGTGGTGGGGAGACTAGGGTTTTTCACATGCTGAAACTCCGGGACAATCCCATTCATTCTACGTCTCAACCGCCGAGTAGGTACTATCTAATATAACATAATACGCATCTCGGACACTACTATTCGCTTATACTGTTGTGTAGATAACATAATATTATAATAAATAATATTAAAACATTATTATCATATATACATATAATATAATAATAAGACTACTGGCAGTGTGCTTTTAGAGTTCGTATATATATAATGTATAATTTTGTATTATAATTTAACCGCTAAATAATAATTTTACATTAATATCTATTATAATATAATTTAATTATATCTTTATTTTATATATAGTGCTCTGCTGTTGAGTAGTATATTATAATATTATTATTATTAGTTCAACAAAGTGTGTGTTTTTCTTTTCTTGTGAAAGTCGTGATCTTATTTTTTATTTTATTTTTGTTATTATTTTTTTTTAGTGCTACGACGTAATACGTGCGTTAATTCGTCGAAAATCGAATTCGCCGCGTCGGTGATCATACATAAATAAAATATACTTAGTGTCGGCGGCTGTTTTTGTGCGCAGATTTTGTTTTGTTTTGTTTGCCGTCTAACCAAACGCGGCAGTGTACGCCAAATAACCAACGGACATCGACCTCTCTGGTATAATTTTTAAATTTGTTTTTATCATTTATTCGTTTGCGATCAATCCGTGTTCCATCCAGACCCTGGTAATATATCCACGTGCATCGTATGTACCTGTATACCGGCACCAGCTTACCCGTCACCATCGGCTTACCATTTTATATCCGTCCGCTTACTCTCGCTATTTACGAGTGTAGGTTTACCGAATAACCACTTAAGATCCTCGAAGAAAATCGTTTGAAGTTTTTGCCGGTTCGAGCTGGGCTAATAATAGAATTTTTTTTTTTGTTTTTTCTTCCTCCGCGAAATGTAGGACACCGCGTGTCGTATTTCATACATACGCCCGAGAACTCTGGAGCCCGGCCAATAGTTAATTATTTATAATATTTTACGATCTCAACGTTCAGAAGTTCAGAACACCGAAATTGACACATTCGCCATAATAGGTGAACGTGCATAGTTCGTCCGACCTGTCCGACGCAGTAGGTACTGTTTCACGTCATAGGTATCGTCGATCTACCCGATTTAAATTTTGAATCGTTTATAGACAATAAATTAATAGTATTGCTTGCTTCAATACATCGCTTTTTTGAAAATTTTTATTATCTTTTGAATATCGCGGAACAGAACCGTAACACATGTACGTACGATAGCCAAATTGCAGGGCCGCCGTCGTCGTAAAAGTTCAAATACAGT
Organism: Nasonovia ribisnigri; assembly: GCA_027563435.1. Lineage (NCBI taxonomy): Eukaryota > Metazoa > Arthropoda > Insecta > Hemiptera > Aphididae > Nasonovia > Nasonovia ribisnigri. The sequence goes on from JANEHU010002040.1 coordinate 87,859, forward strand.
CGGACAAGTCGTTACTAACGGGTATACACTATACATCTTGCAGTACTTTTAAAATTCTTGAGTGCATATTATTTATGCATTCGAATACTGCAGTTATAATCTATTTGTGCGATCGAAAATACTATAACTAACTATTAAACGCTTCGATTGCATCTATAACACCGATACCGTACATTAACGTTCATTTCCGTTCGATCTATTTTGGTCTGTATAGTGTCCACCCGGGTCTGCATTATTTGGCTCCGGCTCCCAAGTTTCTAATAATATACACGCCTTGTATAGCTCCAGGCACCTCAAATATGCGATAAAGAGCTTTTCGATTTAAAAAAAAAAAATCGTGTCACCTAACATTTGCCTGTTGTGTATGTGTTATTTTTACTGTGTGTCAAGCGTCCCGATGTTACATTATTATCGAGTTTGGGTTTGTTGAAACTTATAACGAACCTTTGAATAACCAATGAACAGTTTTGTAGTTTAATTTTTGCTCGAAAATTTTTTCTTTCGATTTTTTTTCAATTTTAACTTAAACATTTATTTTTATTTTCTTCGTTTAAATTTTTAAATTTTTTTGTTATTAAAATTTAAGCGTCACCAATACTTTACTCGTATTAATGAACATTATTAAAACTTTATATTATAATATAATGTGTATACACAGTGATATACATGTACAATAACACATTCAATTGACCGCGAATTTTTTTTTTAGGTGTGTCGCAAATAACACCATAAGTAAAAGAGGTGTGTGACGACGTACAACAAATTGTTTCTTTGCCTTTTCTCATCAAACTACAAAAATGCCGCGTGTAGTTAAACAAGAAGGTGATGACCCAGATCCAACCCCATACTTGTTCGTATCGCTCGAACAGAAGAGAATCGATCAGACCAAACCCTACGATGCGAAAAAGGCATGCTGGGTGCCCGATGAAGAAGAAGGTTTCCTCCAGGGAGAAATCCGAGGAACCAAGGGTGATTTGGTCACCGTCGCTCTGCCTAATGGAGAGGTAAGTCATTCTACGATGTTTCAAATGAATTTTAAAATCTTGTGAAATCTATTGGATATTTCCCAGATATTTCAATGTGGTTCTTAATATTTTTTTTAATAGGTATAGTTAGGATTAACATTTTTATTTTTCGAAATATTTCATACAAATTTCATGATGTATTTTGTTTTTATTATGAACAATAAAATATATAATAAAAGTATATTATATTATATATATAATATATATCCTTTTAACGGAATAATATTCTTAATGGACTTTGATAACATAAATATTAAATTAAAGTAGGTATTATATATAAGTATGTATCACAGTCAGTGGCGATAAGTAAATAATATATTGCTGCAACAGAGTAGATACCTACAATTTACTTTTAAATTTTCTCATTGATGAATCGGAAGGAATGGTAGACTTGAGATAACATTATATATTATAAACATTAAAAATACCCTAAGGGACAGCGAGGAGTGTAACAACATTCGCAACTGCGATATACTTTGATGATTTATTATTTAAACTTTTTATTTTATTTTATTTTATCATACGATAAAACAACTAAATATTTCGTATTAGTTATCTATGCACTTTCGTCTCCGATTACGAGGTTTTATCTAGATTAAAATTAGCTTAAGATGACCGATGACCGTATTTATACATATCTCGATATACAAAAAATATTTTTTTAATTAAAACAATTTGAATTTAGATAGGTATATTCAAATCTTTCTGATGTATGAAAATTCGAAATAATATTGTTAGAGATTCATTTTTATAAATCAGTATGGGTAATCACTAATCATTGGTTTTATTCTGTTCTAACTAATAACTTAATGTTCTAAAATGCATCGATAAGAATAAAACCTTACATACCAAAATATGGAGGACGAAAGTAAAAGGCAGATAAGTTTTGGTATATAAAATATGTTGCATTTCAATGTTACACACTGTCTTTTGGATCGCATAGGAAAAATCGTTCAAAAAAGATAATGTGTGTCCGGTGAACCCGCCAAAATTCGAAAAAGCCGAAGACATGGCTGATCTGACTTACCTGAACGATGCCAGTGTGTTGCACAACTTGAGGCAGCGATACTTTTGCAAATTGATTTACGTAAGTACCAATTCCAATTTTACTAATATACATTTTCTATGGTATGTCAGGTAAAAGATTTCAAAAAGGACCAAGTGGGCCAAGTGAACCCACCGAAATATGAAAAAGCCGAGGATATGTCAAATTTGACATATTTGAACGATGCTTCTGTATTGTATAATTTGAAAGAAAGATATTACCATAAGCTCATTTACGTAAGTGTTGGGGTGGCCAATGAACGAGCTGGTTACGTGCATCGTGCTTTTGGATTTTGAAACCCGTTTAGAACATCCTGTGTTATCCAGTTCCTGAAATAACCCTCATCAAATACAAGAATACAATAATTATAACATTAAATTCATACTTAAATATAATAACCAACCAAAATGTTTAACTTACATAATTATTACAATTTAGCCAATAAAAGTATAATTTAATATGCTTTACTTATATAGTATATTTTTTAAAAGATAATATCATTCATTTTAATTTTACTGTTTTTTTTTATTTTTTATTTCTTTAATCAGCCAACTTTCTTTGCTTTATTTGTTCATAAACGTTACAAACACTGGTTCGTATTCTTGAAATAGTGTCACTGTACGTTCCCTTCATACGACCAGTTCGCTAATTCGTTTTACATCACATATTTGATTATTAAATACAAATTGTAAATATTCTGAACTTTCAATAATTATTATATACCTAATTAATATTAACATCGATCGGTCGTCGTTGTTAGGAAATTATTTTATATTAATGAAAAAAATACCCAAATTAGCGAAAAACATTGTTTTTAAATCCTGTTTGATTTCTATCCTTATTAAAATATATTATTTTATCTAGATTTTCGATATGCCAGGATATAAATATTTTACTTTATACAGTAAGATCCAAATACCTACCTATCCTGTGTGTTCGTTGTTTTGCTATCACTGTCGGCCAAATATGACATTGGATCGACAGTTCTAGGTGAACCCTGTTCAAAAGAACAACACCTATTGGCTTCACATATTAAAGATTACATGTTTATTTTATTGGTTTCTTAGATGTGTAAAAATAATAGTAGTAGTCAGTAGATTGTTTTGAATGCAATTTTTATTAGATTAGACTTTTTTGTACAATGTATATTTAATAATCTTACAAAATACACTTTCAAATAATTACGTGATTTATGAAAATACATATATCATTTTTTTAAATTAGATAATCATGTGGACTATTTATTGCATATTTATACAATTAATAAAGATTATATTTTAAAATTGAATATCCACATAATTATTACAAGTGTCTGTTGTAACGTTGATTATATATTTATATTTTTTTTAAAATTAATTTTGAGAATATTCATAATATGTTTAGACCTACTCCGGATTGTTCTGCGTTGCTATCAATCCTTACAAACGATTCCCTGTGTATACAAACCGTTGCGCTAAGTTGTACAGAGGCAAGAGGAGGAATGAAGTTCCACCCCACATTTTCGCCATTTCTGACGGCGCCTATGTTAACATGCTTACAAGTTAGTATAATATTCAATTTACTGTTTAATTAAAGATGAATTATATTTAATTAAATTTTGAATTATCGATTAGAATTTAATCATAGTTTTACCTTTTAAATACTATGCAAATATAATTCAAGTATAATATCAAATGTATCATAAAATATATAGCTGATGAATATAATTATCATTGTAAAAGTGTATTTCATAACAATGTTTTTTCTTACTTTTTTTTTCAGACAAAGAAAATCAATCTATGTTGATCACGTAAGATACTTTTATTATAGTTTAATATCGGAATTCTTGTTATGTTTATATTTTATATTTTGCTATTCAGAGGAGAATCTGGAGCTGGAAAAACTGAAAACACGAAGAAGGTAATTGCGTACTTCGCCACTGTTGGTGCTAGCACAAAGAAAGAAGAAGAAGCCGCTGGTGGTGTTAAGAAGAAGGTGATTATAAAAACTAATGACTTACAAGTACATCAATAATAATTATTGAACCAATTTTAACAAATATGTTATTTTGTTTAATAGGGTTCCTTGGAAGATCAAGTCGTACAAACCAATCCGGTATTGGAAGCCTTTGGTAACGCTAAGACAGTCCGTAATGACAACTCTTCTCGTTTCGTAAGTATACAATCTATAATACCAATATTATATTAAAATCACACGTTACTATATAATATTTTTTTGTGATGCTTAGGGTAAATTCATCCGTATTCATTTCGGTCCATCTGGAAAATTGGCCGGAGCTGATATCGAAACTTGTAAGTACATTTTAAGATAAATACCAACCATAGCCACATGATTATAATCGATGTACCTCGTGGTCATAAATATCGATTAGATTTCAATAAAACAATTTGAGCTAATCTATAATTTTAAAACATTTTACCACTACAGATCTATTGGAAAAAGCTCGTGTCATCTCTCAGCAATCTCTTGAAAGATCTTACCACATTTTCTACCAAATCATGTCTGGATCCGTGAAGGGCGTAAAAGGTAATATATATATTATAATAAGAAAAATATTTTTTTATACTTAAATGTGAAAAATGTAATAATTGTTCTTAAAATTGTATTAATGCTCTCATACACAGTAAAGGGGGGCGGAGGTTATATTATGTCATGGGGAGGTAATAATATATAAAGATAATAATACTATAAGGTAAAATAATTGCGATAAAACGTTGGCGAATGAAATCGTAGTCTATTCGATCGATACTAACCATACCACTTTTGAATCCGAATAACACTAATTGGTTGTTGAACACAGACATGTGCATGCTGAGTGAAGATATCCACGACTATTACTACGTGTCACAGGGAAAAACTACTATCCCCGGTATGGATGACGGAGAAGAATTCCAATTGACCGACGTAAGAGCCTACAAATCGGTCTTATATCCTCATTACACTTCCTCAAACTATATTATTCCTTATTCCACAAAAATATACTATTCACGTATATTCTCCTCGTACTTCTGATATTCGTCGAAATGCTGGGAGTCTTAGCAACCGTAGATGACGTAGTATAGTTGCATTTTTTTTTTTTTTTTTTTTTTGATCTATTTTGTAGAAAATCTACGAGTGTATACAATTATGTAAATAAACTGCCTAGCCGTACATTACAAAACTAGTACAGGCGCAACGTCAACCTACATACGATATGACTATAAAAAAATATATCCCAAACTATATATTATTATACTTGATATAATATATACATTGATGACCGACATTAGTCTCAAACCGCCAAATGTGTGATTTTTATTTTTTATTTTTATTTTTGATAAAAGTGTATAGAGTGTATTATATATAGAACAGACCAACAGATTTTATGACATTAGCTGTTGTAGTCGTGTAAATACATTTTTTTATTTTTAACATTAAAACAATTTGTTTTAAAACACCGCGAATCGTAGTGTACAAGGTTATAATAAGTACAGACCATTTTTAACTCTTACCGTATAAATTATTTTTGCATTTTGTTCATATTATTATTAATTTTTTTTCTCATGATATTTTAACTTAACTTTTACATTCTACTTATTATGTTTCAACGAAAAAAATCCTATACACTACTGATTGCGAATATGGGAGATATTTTGATTTTTGAACAATATCTTAGTTTAATATTATACTATTTTTACAATAGAATGTTTATTCCAGAAATTGCATGTTTTAATTTTCTATTCATTTATTTTAATCGTTTTAACGATTTTGAGAACCAAACATAATTATTATGAAAGTTACATATTTAATGATTCTTTCTGCGTATTGCATTTCTGGAATTTGTTATTCTTTGTATATCAGAAATAGTTTTGATTTAAACCCGATACCCGAATGTGTTCAGTAAATGAGATATATGAGATTATCTCTTATATCAATTTTACTCATTAAACCCAATGCATGACAAATGGGGTTTGTTTTTTTAACCAGAAATGTGTCTCCTGTCCAACAATGTAAACGATTATCATTTCGTCAGCCAAGGAAAGACTAGTATACCTGGTGTAGATGACGGAGAAGAGTTCAAAATTACTGATGTAAGTCTTTCCCTGTCTATTCCTATTTTCGTTCAAGTATGCTCATTTCAATCTCATAATACCTAACAGTTTTAAGTAATTAAAACAATTCTCAATACTTATAACCAACACATCAAAATTATTATACGAATAAAATAATAGATGAGCATTCTAAACGAATATCCTTTTGAATCTCTCCTTCCGTCAATGTGTAACCTTTGAATACCAAGTGGCTTGATTGTTTTAGCTAAACTCTATTGTGACTATCGGCAGTGTACCACTTAATAATATATATTAAAACTCAAGTCAATCGCAAAACTTATATGTAACTTGAAATATCTTCACAATATTATGTGCTAGCATATCATAATTTAATTTTTTTTTTGTTTGTTTTGGACATGTATGATTTTGTAATACCTAATAACTGTTTTATGCACTTTGCACGCAGAAATGTGTTTATTGAGTAAGAATCGAATCTCAGACTTCTATTACGTTAGCCAAGGTAAAACTCGAATACCTGGAGTAAATGATGGTGAAGAATTTCAAATTACTGATGTAAGTGCCACTGCGCGGGTGCTTCGTTTAATCTCATTATTCACTCCAATTACATCATTTATTCATGTGCTATAATTAATATGGATATCTTACGAGCGTAATCAAGCAAATAAAATGCGATCTATAGGTTTTCAGGGGAAAATAAAAAAAAAATTTATCATCTTAAACCGTACATTATATTTTAAAAAAGGTATTCACTTTACATTTTGAGTGCATATTGCCATATTATAACTATTTTTACTGAAATTGTTTTATTTTATTTAGATATTTGTATGGTTGAATATTTTAGCGTCATATTATGCTTTATTGTATTGTCCGAATTGATTATATTATTATTGTGTATGTTAGCAAGCGTATAATAGTATCATGCAAACCTATATGAAATTATGTTTGTTGTAAATAAATATTGTCTCGAAATAATATTTAAAATAAAAGTATATTTTTGACAAACACGATTTTAGTAGTATAATATGGTAATTCTGTGTTATACTATTTATAATAATTTACAAATATGTTTATTGTGTATAAATATTAAACTGTATTTGTATTAAATATAATTAAACGTTACATGCTTAACTCAAATCGCTTGCTTTGGCAGAAATGTGTATGTTATCTAACAACATCTATGATTACAACAATGTATCTCAAGGAAAAATCAGTATTCCCGGAATGGATGACGGAGAGGAATTTCAACTTACCGATGTGAGTCTCATGCATTTATAGTTATAATATATTTATGTATACAAAACATTTCATGATTGATGAAACTTCTTAATTTTCGTCATACTGAAAATCGAATATAAAATACAATATTAATATTTCATTATATTTCGGGGAGCTTTCTCTGCTTAGCTTATTATAACACACACATTAAATTCTTCATTATTTTAATAAATTTATTATATTATTATATTTTATTTCATCTTTAAACAGATATTATAATATTTTGAAAATGTTCATATTATGTTCCTCACTTTTATTTTGTATTTTGATTGAGTGAGGGTAAGTTTACATCATATATATATTTTATTTAGCTTTATTACAAGCTTTTGTGTTTCCTTGCTTAGGGTTTTTGTAAGTATTTTGCTTCTTGTACAGATTTGTCGACTTGGACTAAATTTGCTTTTTGAATCAAGTCTAAGACAACCTTCAATTTTTCCTTTACTCTAAATTATTTCCTAATTAAGATTATTATTATTTTTATTTTTTTTTTAAATACAAGAAAAAAGTCTAAAATTTCTTTGTCGTGTTTTTCTGAATCACGTTAACATTTTTATATTTTTTTCAAGTATCTCAATTAAAGTGAAATACACTAATTTGAATTTCTAATTATTTTTCCTCCGCTAATTTTGTATATATTTATTCTTTATATTTATAAAAACAACAGCAAGCTTTCGATGTGCTTGGATTCACTGAAGAAGAAAAGAATGACATTTATAAAATTACCGCCTCAGTCATGCACATGGGAGGTATGAAATTCAAACAACGTGGTCGGGAAGAACAAGCTGAAGCCGACGGCACTGAGGTAATTATTTTGTCATAATATTATATTTTTCGTTTTCATATTTATAAAAAACATATTTCGTTTCTGATTGTAGGAAGGTGCACGTGTTGCAAAATTGTTGGGCGTCGACTGCGATGATTTGTACAAAAATTTATTGAAACCCAGGATCAAAGTAGGAAACGAATTCGTCACACAAGGTCGTAACAAGGATCAAGTAAGTGTGCTTTTTATTTTTATATATACCAAATAACCTATAATACTTAGTTATTAACTGTGTACTATAATTTTGCATTCCCTACCAAAATATGTGCTAATTGTATATTGTTTCGCTGTTATAGGTCGCTTACTCTGTAGGTGCTATGTCCAAGGGTATGTTTGACAGACTTTTCAAATTTATGGTGAAAAAATGTAACGAAACTTTGGACACACAACAAAAACGTCAACATTTCATTGGTGTGTTGGATATTGCTGGTTTTGAAATTTTCGACGTGAGTATAATCTACTTAATCTACTTAATTACAATATTGGAAATGCAATAGTTATAACCTACTATTGTATTATAAATTGTAATTAAGTATATTAAAATTTACATTTAATTATATCGATATTATTAAAGTAAATTATTCACCTTTCACATATTATGGCATTATATAACATATAATGAACTATTGTTATGTTAGTAAAATGTTAGGAACATTTTTCTTCAATATTCCATTTCTTATTATAGTATGTTTTAATAAGGTTTATCCATAGGTAATCATACATTTTTTAATATAAAAATGTTATCATAGTTTTAATTTGTTAGGACTGTTTAGTTTACCTTTATTTTTATTACTTTCTGAATGAATAGTTTTTAGTTATTAATGGTATATTATTTATTATGAACAAATTGTATTCCTTAATATTTTACATAATATTTAAATTATGAATTTGATAAACACAGTACAATGGTTTCGAACAATTGTGTATTAATTTCACCAACGAAAGACTTCAGCAATTCTTCAACCATCACATGTTTGTGTTGGAACAAGAAGAATACAAAAAAGAGGGTATCAACTGGGCTTTCATTGATTTCGGAATGGATTTATTAGCTTGTATCGACTTGATCGAAAAGGTACTTCGATATAATCGGATAGCATGACTTATGTGCATTTTTGTTTGATTTCCAATCCTCAGTTGAGTCCCCAGAATTTTAGTTTATGTGTTACATTTCAATTTACGACGAGAAAATATTTCGAGAAACGTTGGTAAGGATATTTTTTGTATAATAGATATTACTATTTTGAACCATACCTACCTATAAAATAGACCTATTTAAGACATTAGTTAACTCTTTATAAACTCTTTATAATATTATTACTCTTAACATATCTTGTAGCGTCATATTACTATTATTATTTTTATTACCTGCCAATTAATATTACCATGATATTCCTCTAATAATAATACTGACTTTACCTACGTATTATGTTCGTACAATACTTTCCACAGTCCATCGTACTCAGACCAGTTTAATATTTTACTTTACACATCACATCCATTTAACATGTTTATTGTTTGCTACCTAATTTAAAGTACAATGGTTTCGAGCAACTTTGCATCAACTTCACCAATGAAAAGTTACAACAGTTTTTCAACCATCACATGTTTGTACTCGAACAAGAAGAGTACCAACGTGAGGGTATTGAATGGGCTTTTATCGATTTCGGAATGGACTTAGCCGCCTGTATTGAACTTATTGAAAAGGTACCCGTATTGGAGCAGGCGGTTGAGTGTTAGAGTTGAGATTCTGCACAGTAATTAGATCGATCCTCCATATGACAAACGAGGAAATTGCATAACATTAAGTATTTTAGTTGGTTTTCCAAAACGTGCCATGAGAGACACGTCGAATTAGTATAATAATATAGTAGTTATTAGTTATTAGTTTATTACTCATTATAGTTTTTGTTTAAATGTTGTATTTGTATACCTACTTATACCTCATGCATGCTAACTGTATTTGCTTGTTTTTTCTTTTCCCATTCGTTTGTACTATGTAGTTCAATGGGTTCGAACAGCTTTGCATTAATTTCACCAACGAAAAACTGCAACAGTTTTTCAACCATCACATGTTTGTATTAGAACAAGAAGAATACAAGCGCGAAGGTATTGAATGGACATTTATTGACTTTGGAATGGATTTGCAACAATGCATTGATCTTATTGAAAAGGTTTGTACGAAAAAAAATTAGGAAAACACTTGTCATTATTTATATCAATATAAATTAAATTAAAAATGAATCCTCGAGAAGCCAATATACATACAGTTCCTATACAAAATTAGGTCACTGAGTAGTTCAAAAATATCAAGATTTGACTCTTAGCTATTGTAATACAGGTATAAGTATTTAGTAATTAGAAACATTGATATTCAGATATATCTTCATATCGAAAGATAGAGTTGTAGTATAGAATGTTTGCATGTTTTTATTTTATCCATATTGTACACACGAGACATGATACAATTTTGTTTTTATTTGTGATTTTAAATAAAAAAAAAACCTTTATACCGTACTTAAACGCATTCAAATCACTTTATTATACTTAAATAAATAATAAAAAATATTAAATTCATTTTAATTTTACGTGGTTTCAACCATTGTTCAATAAGGCTAGTTAAACGGTTGCTTGTATTATCTTACCTTAAAATTAAAATTATAATTAGCATATTACATTATGATATAAAGGAGTGTAAAACTTTTTTTTCTAACAACTAGGTAAGTCTTGCATTATAAGATGATAAATCACTCTCGTTTGAAATATTAAAAATAACTTTTGCTTATTTTTTAAACATTTATACACTCAAAAATATAAAAAAATAATGTTAATTAAAGCCTTATGCAAATGATAATAACAAAATTTTAATCAAGATCAAAAACATGATTATCCTTATTTAATTTTTTAAATTAAACTCTAATTTATAATATATTAAAAAGTTTTTTCAATGCGTGTACATTATAAACCTGTGTTTGTACGCACATTATAGGTATCTAATTTTATTTAAATTTACATAATATAGCCCATGGGTATCTTGTCAATCCTTGAAGAGGAATCTATGTTCCCCAAAGCCACGGATAAGACCTTTGAAGACAAATTGACCTCCAACCATTTGGGTAAATCACCCAACTTCAGGAAACCAGCTGTTCCCAAACCAGGTTGCCCAGCTGGACATTTCGCACTTGCCCATTACGCCGGTGTGGTAAGTTATCGGATATTAAAAATAAATTGAACAGTATTTTTTCAATACATACTCGTTCCCAAGCTTAAATATTGTCTTTTATTTGTGTTTAGGTATCATACAACATCACCGGTTGGTTAGAAAAGAACAAGGATCCATTGAACGACACCGTTGTTGACCAATTCAAAAAGGGAACAAACAAATTGTTAGTAGAGATCTTCGCTGATCATCCAGGTCAATCTGGTGGTAATGCTGCTGATGCTGGTGGCAAAGGTAATATTTCTTGTACTAATTAAAATCCTTAATTAAAAATAATTATCATATTAATTTGATTAAATATTGTGTAAATGACTTATGATTACTGTTAACTCAGAATTACTGGACACACACAGACACACAAATAAATACGTGAACACCAGCACATTTCAAATTAATTTTTTAGATGTAACAGTACATGAACTAAAATAATGTGAATTTTTTAATTTTGAGCTACCATAAATATTTCAAAATCAAATCTTTTATAATGTATTATCTTAAACCCAAATTTTCAACAATCATTTTTGAAGTATTACGTAAACGTATTAATAATATCAATAATGTACAAATCATGTAGTAACTAATATATATTTTTTAGAATGATTTTTTACCTACATTAATATTTAGAATTATCGTATTAAGGAATACTGTATCAAGTAAAAATTAAATAGCATCGACGTTTTAAAGTAATATTGATTTAATCATGATTTATGATGGATTTTATATAATGCAGGTGGTAAACGCACAAAAGGTTCGGCTTTCATGACAGTATCTACATTACACAGGGTAATTTTACCAAAGTGTTAAACACAAATTCGTGTTTTTTGTAAAACCATAAAACTGCTTCGCAAACATTACGTTACTACAATAATTATTTACAATACTGTTTCGATATCTTCTGTCTTCTATTTGTTACGTTATTTTAATACTAAACAACACTCAAAATATAATATTATATATATTTATAAAAACCAACACAAATCATTTAGGCAAAACACAGCATTTATTAAATCGATAGCACCTACCTACATATTTATTATTATTGTCAATTCTAAAATATTTGTAAAAATAAACAGGAGGTCGTGGAAAGAAGGGTGGTGGTTTCGCCACTGTGTCGTCATCCTATAAGGTATATCATTAGTAATAATAATTACATCGGCCTTGATTTTTGTTTTTGAATCCACTGAAATGCCGATTTTGAAAATCACACCAACGAATTGAGTTGTTTTGATAAGGACGCAAAATGAACTCTACAAATTCGGCATATTTTTTTTTGTGTATTCCTCAAAGTAGAATTAGAATTAGAATTAGAATTAGAACTAGTTTATTGTTTTTTGCCCTTTAGACCATTATACTCAGGCATAAATCAATTTTAGTATTAATTTGTATTTAATTAGCCGATTTGCAAAATACCGTTTGAACCGGATATATCTGAATGTGTTGCACGCGTATACAAATACGTACTAAAAAAAAAAAAAAAAAAAAAATTTGTGCATTATAATATACAATTGTTAATCATTGTGTATGATTGCTATTATAATAATCTGCATTTTGAGTGTATTATATTTTAAATAACAACATTTTTATTTTTGCAATTCTGAGCAGAGCTTTAATTTTAACTTATCTAATATAGTATTATACACTTTTCCCAGAAAAAGGAATGTTCCATAAGTCTTACACCTATGGCCTTTCTATATAATATTGTATTTTTTACACAGTATTAAAGGGAAATAGGTAGTTTTTATACTATTACAATCGTTTAATCGTCGTCCAGAAATTTTCAAAAAAAAAACTTTTTCCCAACTGATAATACGTGTAACAACATAGTTTTCTCACCAGTTTTAGAACATTATTTTGCATAGTTTTATCACTTTAAATCTGAGAAACTTCAATTCTTATCGATTATTTAATTTTATACATTTCTATGTTCAAAAATGATTATATTTTTTAGACTATTTGAACGTACTTAAATTTCTCTACCATATTATGACATTTTAAATTTTAATACGATATTAATCAATATTATATATTCGTTTAATTTTAATTAAATTTTAAATTGAAAACGACCATATTAAACAAAGCTCCGTTCAGAATCGTTTTCCAAATGTAATGATGTATATTATTGCTTTATGTTTTATAACAAAATGTGTTTGTCAGCGAAACGAGAGTATTTACTCAACTCAAGTTCCGTGAAACCTGTCGGCGTTTTGTTTCATAATTTGATGTAAAAATTTAATATAATGTTATAACAAAGATTTTGTTGGTTAGGTTATGTTTTAACCTGAAAAGTACAATTTTTAGCTGTAATTTTATGTTTTAACGTTTTTTGTACAACGATAACAAGATGTATATTTTTGTTTTCTCTGTTTGTTTTTGTTTTTATAACAATGTTTAATAAGGTATTGTTATTAATATTTGTTATGTATCATAGGAACAATTGAACAACTTGATGACAACATTGAAGAGCACACAACCTCATTTCGTACGTTGTATTATTCCTAATGAATTGAAACAGCCTGGTAAGTTTTTTTTAATATGATTCTACATTTATGAATAGTATTTAATAAGTAATCGATTGATAAAAATTCGTGAAATCGTATTTTTTCATAGGTGTAATTGACTCTCACTTGGTAATGCACCAGCTGACATGTAACGGTGTACTTGAAGGTATCCGTATTTGCCGTAAAGGTTTCCCCAACAGAATGGTATACCCAGACTTCAAATTGCGGTAAGCATCACAACACTTAATAAATTTTATTTTATTTATCAATTATAATGTTCATTTATGAATAATATATTATTCATACATATTTTTTTAAACAGTTAAATTCCCAATCAGTGAACATAAAATTTATAAATTGCCTTCAAGTATAATTTAATATAGCTATCGTCAAATTATATTAAATATACCATACCTACTTATATTCTATACAAATAGTAATTTATATATAAAATTATATTGGAATTAATTAATTTTATTTGGTAAAAAGATACATGATCTTAGCGCCCGCAACTATGGCCTCGGAACCTGATCCTAAAACATCAGCAGCTAAATGTCTCCAAGAAATCCAATTAGATCCGGAGAGTTACCGTATTGGGCACACAAAGGCTAGTTATCGAAAACTATCATTATTTTCCATTAGTATACCCGAATTTAGTAATTTAGATACCCTCGAGTGAACCCTTTTTGAATATTAATAATTATTATTGGCATGCAGCACGATCAAACCTATACCTACCCTAGCATTCCACACCATACACCCAGCAGTTTTTTAAGCGTCAATGTAGTGATATACATATATTATATATGTTACAAAATGTATAACAGAAGTGTAGTGAAAAATGGCAATTTAACATATTATAATTGAAATGTGTTTTTTTTATAATTATTATTATTAATTTATATTTAAACCGATAAACAAATCAATAGATACAAGATCTTAGCCCCTGCTGCGGCGGAAAAGGAGACTGACCCAAAGAAATGCGCTGGCGTCATTTTGGAAAACGTTGGGTTGGACCCAGATAAATTCAGGCTTGGCCACACTAAGGCATGTTCATAAAGCAAAACCAATATAGGAATTTTCGTTTGCGAAATTACTTAATTTATGCCATTTTGCTTCACACTATGCACAAACTTATTGCAACTTTTTGCTGAAGGTTTTCGCTATATACAATATTGGGCTCTAGGATTATTTAGTGTTAAGCTGGCCGAGTATAAAAAAGTTGTTTATCTACTTCAATGACGCTCATCGATGTCTTACTAATATTAGAATAGCCGCGGCAGCATGCGCCCAGTTAGACCTTAGTACTGTAGTTACTAGTTTATATACGTAGTGCGTAGTCTAGTATAATAGTATTGAATAAACCTACGAAAGAGTAGACATATTATTATCCGATCCTTTAGACGTTTTGTATACCAATTTATATTTGTAATACGAACAAAAAACAATACCTTTTTGTTTTATCCTTGCTTGTTTTTTTGGTTTTTCATGTTCCACCGCTTATTTTTAAAAAATACCTTGCACATCACACCACAAAAGATACAAAATACTGTATCCAAAAGGTGTGAAAGACTCAATGTCGCCTGAAGAAGCGACAAAAACAATTTTGGAAGGAATTGAACTCGACCCAGAACAATACCGGTTGGGTCACACTAAGGTATACTTTTGGGATAATATGTTTATTTGGCGTCATTATATTATTAATTTGATTCACGCATATATAATATCACATTCATATAGTGGCGTAATTTTGGGCATAAAAAGGACGAAATACAATTTGTTGACATATACATTTCAATATTATGCTTATAAACTTTGTTTCGAAAATTCTAACTGTCGGATTTAATGATATTTTCAACTTTCGAGGTTGTTACAGTTTCAAAATCGATTTATTTGATTTAACCGTACGACGTTCACAACTAACAACGCTAATCACATCGTTGTATATTTCAAACCAACTGTATGATGCCTATTTATAGTGTACCTACAGGATACAAAGTATTATACACTCTAGTAATATATTATGTTTAAATATTATGTAAATAGAATCATTCAATTATTATGCACGAAAAAAAGTTTAAAAATGTCGGTAGAGTAATTATTAAAAATATTCCTATTTTTTTTTCACCAAGTTTTGGATTGATATGTAGTTAGAATAGTTAGATCTATTTTTTTGTATTCGAAGTTTATATTAAGAACTATAAAACAACGTTTTTTGCTAAAAAAAAATAGTAGGTAAAGTGTACCTCTATATTGTATAAAGTACCTACTTCAAAATGCTTATGCATCTTCAACAAATATCAAAGTTATAACGTCTTGCTATATATAATACAGTTTTATCGTACGGAATTACGCCATCAATAGGATATAAAAGACTAACAGGTTAAGAAATATTTTGTATATGTTCGTTCATTTCATCAAGTCATATTTATGTAGGTCGTGGTCAATGTCCAATATTTTTAGAACATTTCATTTCAAATATATTTTACATTTATTTCATCATTATGTTGTGAATGTCATTATTTGTTAAATATTTTATCAAAAATTTAAATTTATAAGTTAAAATCAATAACCCAGGATATAATAATTATGAAAAAAAATTTATCATGCATGAAAAATTCCGCTTTTTACTATTGATATCACATTTAACACTAGAATTTTGCTTCATTTTTTAAGTATTTTTTTCATAGCTTTGACGAGTTTTACAATTTTTAGTTATGTAAAATAAACTGGTACTACATAAAATGAAGTCTTTCAGTTAAATTCCTTTTTGCCAATACATTCATTGATTATATGTTTATTGTTTGTTTAAATGTGATCAAATATATAATCAATATAATATGGCAAAGTGGTATAAACTTCATTTTATGTTTACAAATATAAAATATTAGCTCAAAATTGTTTGACTATCATTTGTCGAGATTGAACTCTAGAGTTCTCTTTTGTTCACTAATCTAACTTGATTTTCTTTGGGGTTTTTGATGAATTCAATAGGTATTCTTCCGTGCTGGAGTATTAGGTCAGATGGAAGAATTACGTGATGAACGTCTAAGCAAAATCATTGGATGGTTGCAGTCATACATTCGTGGTTATATTGCCAGAAAAGATTTCAAGAAATTACAAGACCAGAGGTTAGTAAACTTGCATTCCTCAGTAAAAATATGAAAATACTAACAATAAATCGTTAAAAAAAACATTTTGCGAGTATATTTATAAATATATAATATTATATATTATGCGTTATGGCTGTTATGTCGTCGTAATAGTATCCACGATTTGTAAAAATATACTCAAGTTGTTTATGACGTAGATATATCGCTTTCTGAATATTCTGTATAGGCTGAACAGAAAAATCATAGTCACAAATACCTACTTACAATTTCTATTTTAATTTTTATGTTAAAACGTATCGTATAACCAATTCACCAAATCGTTTTACATTTTCCTAACAAGTAATTTTATTTTTGGACAGATTGGCTCTATTGGTTATCCAGAGAAGCTTAAGGAAATACATGAAATTGAGGTCGTGGCCATGGTGGAAGATGTGGTCTCGCGTCAAACCATTACTCAATGTGGCCAACATTGAAGATGAATTGAGAGTAAGTATTTTACATTATTAATTTGGAAATTTTAAATACATATCATGTACATTTAATCTCATAAATTCCGGATTAATTCACTTGGAATTTGTAATCAAATCGTGGTTATTTTTTTTAATGGGATTTCAAGTTTCAAAAAACAAGAAATATTTTTTAGGTTCCTTGAAATTCAATAATATATTATGAAATTTAATCCTAAAATACTAAAATCCTTTTATTTTTATAATATAATATTATGTTCAATTATTTATGGTATAACATATGTAATAATATAATATGTATACCCAATCTAATTTCTAAACTTATACCTAACCATGAATCATCCATACGTTAAAAATAATTTTCTACAAATATATTTACATATAACATTAATACATAATTATTTATGTAGCCATAATAAATCATATTACTAAAAATGTGATCATATTAACTTTAAATTATCAACAATATCTGTACCATATATAAGTTTACCCACATTTGAGTAGTTTATAATAATAAATGAAAAAATACCAAACCTTATATAAAACAGATCAATTAAAAAAAAAACTGACTAATGTTTTTATATTTAGATTCTGTTTAATTTATATTGTATTTCTAAAAAAAATCTTGTAACGTATACTAACATAATTCGTTTTGAAAACGAATGTGTTTATAAGATCTTTGATTTAAATATAGATTTTTTTTAAATTTGTATTTATTTAAACATATTAATATCATCGGGATTTGATATTTTTAGTAATTATACATTTTTTAAATAAAATAAAAGTTTTTAAATAAATTCTTTAATAATAATATAACCCTAGAATAAAAAAAAATTTCTATTATTATAAATATATTAAATAGAATTTATATAAATATCACCACCCATGTTGCATCCAAATATGCACTCTACATAATATAGTACCCCCACCAAAAATATTCTCGCGTTACTGGTCCACCCACATAGCCGCTCTCATCGGCACCATCGACCACTCGGTCCATTAGACACATCACTTGCCTTCCCGATTGCTAGCCTAGTAATAACCCAGTGCCACCATGGAGTTACTAAAAGACTTGGAAAATTCTAAACAGAGATTGGAAGAAGAAGTAGAAAAAGTCACAGCTGCATTTGAACGTGAAGAAAAACTTCGCAAAGAACTCGAAGCACTCAACACCAAACTGTTGTCGGAGAAGACACAGCTACTTCAATCTTTGGAAGGCGAAAAGGGAAGTGCATCCAGCATCCAAGAGAGAGCAGCAAAATTGGCTGCACAAAAGAGCGACTTGGAATCTCAACTTTCGGTAAGTGTTTCAATTGTTATAATTTTTAATTTTATGCAATACAGTCAGGGAAAAATTTAACTTACAGTACCTAGTTTAAATGATTGAAAATGTATTTAATTACAATTCAATTTTATTAATTTAAGTCTTAGGCTTCTGAATGTATAGTCAATTTCAATTACATTTATTATTCAAATATTAAAGCAGTTAGTATAAAGATTTGCAATTGAAATCATTCAAAACAAATTGATATTCAAGTATGTGTTTAAATAGTTCTTTTTAATTTTCTTAACCATATTGAAAGCATTAATAACACTTAATAGGTATTAGTTTTTTGATATTATTAAATCTGAAATAGATATTTTATGGTATGAAAAAATCAATACATTTTAGAAAATAAAATTCGATAAATCCTAAATAATATTATATGTATTATTATTATTTTATTCTTATTTAAGTTTATGACTGAGATTTTAATAAGAAATATCAATAAATAATAATACTTAACATGGTATACGAGTAATTTAAATATATTTTTACAAAAGATGATTTTTCTATAATAAAAACTCTAACGATCATTTAAAATAATTTTTCAACTCAAAAATATTAAATTAAATATAATAAATGTAAAATACAGTTTGGAAAATAAAATACCTAACTATTTCATAAGTTTATAATAATTTAAATATTAAAAGAACACTAAAATTTTAAAATACATATTATTTTAACTAAACTTTGGACCGAACTGACAGCAAACGTAATACATTTCCACAGTGATTTCTAGTTTTAAAATAACCCATAACGATTATACATTTTGCAGAATATAAAGTTTAAAAAATGTTGATATTATGTTATATTTATCATCCATGAATAGTTCCATGCGACATAAGTGGAGTGAAAGAATATCCCACGAGTCACTTCTGGTGGTCTATTTTAAAGTTCGATGAATAATCCTAGTTTCAACGCCTCCATGATAATATTACCGTGTAACATCGGATCTCCTTCTCCCTCTTTCATAATATAGATTTCACGACATGTTGGAAAAATTCGCTGGCAACGAAAAGGCCCATAAATCCCGACATGGGGGGTGGGGGACATGCGATAACACGTGCCCACACGCAATGTACCTGGAAATAGATTAATATTCTGCTGTATGAAAACAAAAAATTATATTTATTGCATGTTATTTATATTTAAAAATAATTAATATGCAAAATTGAGGATTTCTAAAAAAGTAAATACATCACTCGACGATGTTTCTTTTGTAACTTTTATAATTATTATTTAAGAATGTTGAATTTATACACTACTAGTATACTATTTCATTTAAATTAAAAAGAAACGCTGCTTGGTCGGCACTTTTATTTAATATTTAATACATATAGCCATATTTACTTTTAAACAATATTATCTAAGTTAAAAATACTTATATTGTACCTATTACATTTGGTTGGTGGTTAAAAATGAAATTATTTTGTTTACATTGGTAGGTTCTATGATAAATGTATGGCATATAAGAAAAAGTACAGTCCTATACTGTATAAAGTACACGTATAGGCAAAATAAATTGTATATAAATATATTATTTATTTGCTCTTTCGGTGTATTAAATACAGTCGCGATTGAATATATTAACTGTTAATGAAACTTATTTTAAACAGAATAAATATACAATTTATATATTTTTTTAAAGTTTTATGTTTGTTTAGATTTTTTATTAAAATGTAAGTAGTTTAAAAATAGTTTATTTCTATAACATTGCATTTCGATTTCATTAATTAAAGAAGTAAAATTATCTGATTTATTACGTATGAATGTTGCATTACTTAAATTGTAAATAGTAATCTTTTTATTATAATTGTGGTATTTATAAATGTTTCATTAAAATAGTTGGTGTTTGAAATGTTGAACATAATACACGCATACATTGATATATACTATATAGGTTTCGTAATCTGATTTCATCGGTATTTTAGTAAAAATGCCAACATACCGACTTCTATAAATATGTTGAAAATATTCCCAAAATAAATGATTAAATCAAACGCGTTGACTGTTGGGTCATTATCAAAACATCTGGATAACATTGGTTTATGTGTAAAAGGCATTCATCAAGTAAAATTCTTTAAACGTGTACTTCATTAACCTGTTTAGTTTGAATGTAATTTATACCCACGTAATTTTGACATGCACCGATGAGTATTCAAACCATTAGTATTACTCGAGGTATTTATTTTTTTAATTAGATTTGGCAAACATCCAAACAAATACTGCGATTATATTTCTCTTTTAAATATTAAGAATATATTACTTTATTACAGATTATTTTATTTTATAAAAACATACAAATAAATTGTTTTTGTATTTTTACATCCTATGAAAGCTCTCACTTATTTGGATAGAAATATATAATTATATATGCAGTAGAACTACAATATACATTTTTTACTTTTTATTCTACAAATTTAGTTAATTTGTACATGTATTAACTATTAATAATGTACGTCTTGCCTAAAATGTTCAAAATGTATTATAGGAAACTCAAGAGAGGTTAACGCAAGAAGAAGATGCACGCAACCAACTGTTCCAACAAAAAAAGAAATTGGAACAAGAAAATGCTGGACTCAAAAAAGATGTCGAAGATTTGGAACTTTCTATTCAAAAGTCCGATCAAGATAAGGCATCCAAGGATCACCAAATTCGCAACTTGAACGATGAAATTGCTCACCAAGACGAACTTATCAACAAGTTGAACAAAGAAAAGAAACTGTCTGGTGAAACCGCCCAGAAAACTGCCGAAGAATTACAGGTCAGTTTAAACATTTTAGATTAATACCTAATTCACAATTTTTATTAACTATCGAATATATTTGACTAAACAATTACTCATTATTTGATTTCAGGCGGCTGAAGACAAAATCAACCATCTTAACAAAGTTAAGAACAAGTTGGAACAAACTTTGGACGAGTTGGAAGATTCGTTAGAGCGTGAAAAGAAATTACGAGGTGATATTGAAAAGGGTAAGAGGAAGACCGAAGGAGACTTGAAACTTACCCAAGAAGCTGTTTCCGATTTGGAACGCAACAAAAAAGAACTTGAACAAACAATTCAAAGGAAAGACAAGGAATTGGCTTCCCTAACTGCTAAACTAGAAGATGAACAAGCTTTAGTTGGCAAACAACAAAAACAAATCAAAGAACTTCAAGTAAGTGATTTAATATATTATTTTATATTTTGAAAAGTATGATATACTTCTTAGATACTTTACTTCTTTGTAACTTTTAATTCTTAATTAATATTTGTAATTTTCGTTTCAGTCGAGAATCGAAGAACTCGAAGAAGAGGTTGAAGCCGAAAGACAAGCCCGCGCTAAGGTAACAACTAATAACAATTGAAAAATAAGATAATAACGCTCACATTTTTCGATTTAGTCTTACGATTTAAAGTAAGTTACGCATTTTTACTAACCAATATATATATATTTATATATTGATAGGCTGAGAAGCAACGTGCTGATCTTGCCCGTGAACTGGAAGAGTTGGGCGAACGCCTTGAAGAAGCTGGTGGTGCTACTTCCGCTCAAATTGAGTTGAACAAGAAACGTGAAGCTGAGATGAGCAAACTCCGTCGTGATTTGGAGGAAGCTAACATTCAACACGAAGCTACCTTAGCCAACTTACGCAAGAAGCACAACGATGCTGTTGCAGAGATGGGTGACCAAATCGACCAGTTGAACAAACTCAAGACCAAGTAAGTTTCGTATTTTTATTATTTTTAATAAATTTGATAAAAAATTTATAAATCCGATAATAAATTCAATTTTATAATAATGATTAATGAATAATGTACATTCCATACAGATATGATTTAATTATACATGGGTGCTTTGCCTATAAACTATTTGAACTACATAATCGTTACGACATGTAGAGTTAGAAATAATATTTTTAAATAATTAAACTTCTAAGTACTAAAATAATTTATTAGTATTAAATAAATTAAATTATACACTAAGTAATTGAGAAAAGTAAGTTTTGTATTAATTATTAAATTACTTTTTTATTTATTGATATTATCTGTCTAATGTAAATTGTTGTATTAACGATTTAAAATTTATCAAATTAGGGCTGAGCACCATTCACATTATCTTTCCAACGACTTAAACAACACTAGAGCTGCTGTTGATTTAATATCTAGAGAAAAGGTAGAAAAAACACTGAGGTTCAGTGTTTACTGTTTATATATGTTGCATGACCATGTTTTATCCTTAAAATCAATGAAAAAAAACTTCGAAAGCATGTTAACGTATTCCCGTTTAAAATAAATTCCTTTTATTCAATTATTTAATTAGTGTTTTAAGATCTTGATGAGATAACCTGTAGGTACCACAGAGGAAATTAAATACATTACTTGGTCAGTTTAAAGTTATGAATCTGAAATAAATAAATATATAAATATAATATTTATTAATTATTTGTAAATGCAACGATAGTTTAAAATGTATATAAAAATAATTTTGTATTGATTATTAGAGCTGAGAAGGATAAATGCCAGTTCTTGTGTGAATTGAATGACACACGTGCAAGCTTAGACCACATTTCTAACGAAAAGGTTGGTTAAAAAAACAAATGATGTACTGCTTTTGGCAAAAAAGAACATTCGAAAAATAATTGAAAAAAAATAATTGCTTCACATTAATAAATCTTTATATTTATTTTCGCATTTAACTTGATGTTTGTAATAGAAGCTTCGTTGTTGAAAATTTTGAAAGTCGTCATTATTAGCAGGCAAATATTATAATATTACATTATAAACAGTCAAAATAATACAATGTTTTTATCATGAGTTACTAAATTTATATAATATTATAATATATATTATAAACATAGAATTTAGTATTAACTGTTTAAAATACTTATATTCCAGTTAAAATGCGCTGAGTAATACGTTTTCTGTCACGATAAAATAACTTAGATTTAAAGTGTGCGTTGTAAATGTATGATGGTGTCTTATTCCAATATGTACTAATACTTGTAAAATGTGTTCAAATAATTGTTTTGTGTTTGTGTTATTTTGTTTTGTACAAATAATGTATGATTGAATTCTAATTTATTTCGGATTTATAATATTAGGCCCAGACTGAAAAGATCTACAAACAAGTACAACACCAATTGAACGAAGTTCAAGGTAAACTTGATGAAACCAACCGCACATTGAATGACTTTGATGCTGCCAAGAAGAAGTTGAGCATTGAAAACTCCGACTTACTTCGTCAATTGGAAGAAGCCGAATCACAGGTTTCTCAGTTGGCTAAGATCAAGATTTCTCTCACCACCCAACTCGAAGATACTAAGAGACTGGCTGATGAAGAAGGAAGGGTAAATATTTTTATATAAAAACTTATTGCAGTTTTACTTATAATATTAATTAATATTATTCAATTTTATTTAGGAACGCGCTACACTTTTGGGTAAATTCAGAAACTTGGAACACGATATTGACAACATTCGTGAACAATTGGAAGAAGAAGCTGAAGCTAAGGCTGACATTCAAAGACAATTGAGCAAGGCTAATGCTGAAGTTCAATTATGGCGTACCAAGTATGAATCTGAGGGTATTGCCAGAGTTGAAGAACTTGAAGAAGCTAAGTAAGTATTCTTCTATTCACATTAGCAAAAATAAAATATACTATGTAATGCATTTAAAACCCGTGTAGACATATTATAATATTTTTAAATCTAATAGGTATACTAATCATATAACTTTTATTTTCCCAGACGTAAATTGCAAGCTCGTCTCGCTGAAGCTGAAGAGACCATTGAGTCACTCAACCAAAAGGTTGTTGCTTTAGAGAAAACGAAACAACGTTTGGCAACTGAGGTCGAAGACTTACAATTGGAAGTCGACAGAGCGACAGCAATTGCTAATGCTGCTGAAAAGAAGGCCAAGGCCATTGACAAGATCATTGGAGAATGGAAACTCAAGGTTGATGACTTAGCAGCGGAATTAGACGCAAGCCAGAAAGAATGCAGAAACTACTCCACTGAACTCTTCCGTCTTAAGGGAGCCTATGAAGAAGCTCAAGAACAATTAGAAGGAGTCAGACGTGAAAACAAGAATCTAGCCGGTAAATTTTATACTTTATTTAAATTTGTAATGTGTAATATTAATACTATTTTGATTTGAATAGATGAAGTCAAGGATCTTCTTGATCAAATTGGTGAAGGTGGCAGAAACATTCATGAAATTGAAAAACAACGCAAACGTTTGGAAGTTGAGAAGGATGAACTCCAGGCTGCATTAGAAGAAGCTGAAGCAGCATTAGAACAGGAAGAAAACAAAGTATTGAGAGCACAATTGGAACTGTCTCAAGTTAGACAAGAAATTGACAGACGTATCCAAGAGAAAGAAGAGGAATTCGAAAATACCAGGTGAAATAAAATCGTTAAAATATTTATACCTAGCAAAGTGATTCTAGAAATTATGAATATCTTCATATATTTAAATTAACATTTAATACAATAGGTACTACAATTATTTAAATATATATAAATATAAATATGTATAAATATAATTTAAAATTTACATAACGCATACTACTTATATTGTTTTAGGAAAAACCACCAACGTGCTTTAGACTCTATGCAAGCTAGCTTGGAAGCTGAAGCTAAAGGAAAGGCTGAAGCTCTTAGAATGAAGAAGAAGTTGGAAGCTGACATCAATGAACTTGAAATCGCTTTGGACCACGCTAACAAAGCTAATGCTGAAGCCCAAAAGAATATTAAACGGTATCAACAACAATTGAAGGATGTGCAAACTGCTCTTGAAGAAGAATCTAGGGCTAGAGAAGATGCCAGAGAACAGTTGGGAATTTCCGAAAGACGAGCGAATGCATTACAAAACGAACTGGAAGAATCCAGAACCTTATTGGAACAATCTGACCGTGGCAGGAGACAAGTTGAACAAGAATTGGCTGATGCTCATGAACAACTCAATGAACTTTCCGCACAGGCTACTTCCATTTCTGCTGCCAAGAGGAAACTCGAAGGAGAACTACAAACCTTACATGTAATATTATAACATACATTTAATATTTTCCAAGTATAAAATTTATTAATAATATATATGTTTGTATACAGTCTGACTTAGACGAGTTATTGAATGAAGCCAAGAACTCCGAAGAAAAGGCCAAGAAAGCAATGGTAGACGCTGCCAGACTTGCTGATGAACTCAGAGCCGAACAAGACCACGCACAAACACAAGAAAAACTTAGGAAAGCTCTTGAAACACAAATCAAGGAATTACAAGTACGCATAATCAAATCATTTTTAATTTTAATGTACTATTTTAATTCTTAAAGTATGATGTCATTATTTTTAATACTTATTTAATATTTTTAGGTAAGATTAGATGAAGCTGAAAATAATGCATTGAAAGGTGGTAAGAAAGCCATTCAGAAACTCGAACAAAGGGTACGAGAATTGGAGAATGAGTTGGATGGTGAACAACGTAGACACGCCGATGCGCAAAAGAACCTAAGAAAATCTGAGCGTAGAATTAAGGAGTTGAGCTTCCAAGGAGACGAAGACAGAAAGAACCATGAGCGTATGCAAGACTTGGTTGACAAACTGCAACAAAAGATCAAGACATACAAGAGACAGATCGAAGAGGCCGAAGAAATTGCCGCACTCAACTTGGCTAAGTTCCGTAAGGCCCAACAAGAACTGGAAGAGGCTGAAGAAAGAGCCGATTTAGCTGAACAGGCAATTGCAAAGTTCAGAACAAAGGGCAGATCAGGATCTACAGCACGAGGCGGAAGCCCAATTGTAAGTGTTTCTCACATTTACTAATTAAAAATCTGTAACTACGTTTTTATGACGACGCTTTTATACATTGCGATGTGTACATGCATTTCATTCGATTAAATTGACGCACTTAAAGTGACGTGTTCAATAGAAAAAAAAGTTCGATGTATTGTAAAATTGGGAGATTGACACCTATCAATTTCTGAGCAGTTCAATATTTAATTTGTAAACATAATTTTATAATAAAATTTATGTCATACATCCTAATTGTCTCAATTGTACGATACATTTTTTAGCGCGTTATTCATATAGCGAGCTAATAGAATCATTATTATTCCAGCCTCAAAAGCCACGAAAGATGCTACCATTGGAGTAAAATCTTGATTCTATCTATTTATTTATTTGTAAGTCGGATAGACTAGATTTGTAGTTGACGAGTCATGTACTCGGTTAGAATGTTTTTCACCGATTTTAGCCGCACAATCAACATGACTTGATACGGTCCTATTTTAACTTGCATTTGACTATTTTACATTTTATGTAAAATTTACATTTCACTAATCATAAAAGTGTTGAATACTCAGATTACAAAATAATTAAAATAATTAATAATCATACGATATGTTTGTAAAAGAAATATTTTTAATTCCTAACAAAATTCCCAATTAGCTGTACTACTATAGACCTGATTTTGGTTTAACGTTATTTGAAAAATGAAATCTAATATCTATTATGTATTTAATGTTTTTACTTATTTGTTTTATGCATGTAGCACGATCAATCCAATAAAAGTTATCGCACAAGACCTAGACTTTTATTAATAATACATTTTGTTCATATTAAATTTATGACATGAATTTAGGCAATTTTGAACATTTTTTAAACGTGTTTTTGTTTTTTTTTGTTTCTTTTATAGGGACACAGGCCGCCCGTTAAACCACAATTCGACGGATTCGCCTTCCCACCCAGATTCGACCTCCACCCAGAAGGCGACTTCTAAACAAAATTTAACTTATTTGTAATAAAACTTTAAAAAAATGTACTACAATATTTTTATTTTTTTTCGAAATGTATCATAAAACACCACGTACACACCAAACAGCAGCATCAACCATATACATCTACATCATCATTTGCGACACACATGCGGCCTGTCTGTATTTATTAGTGTGTAAAACAATGTTTTATTTATATGAAAACAAATTATCATAATGATAACTATGTTATTCAACAAAAATTCTCTTAATTTAAAATTAATTTTAACCCCGTTGTACAATTCAGCTTCTTTAATGTTTCCAATAAAGATACGCTAATTGTTAACTTATAATAATCGTTTGTATTTGTTCGTTATTTACCTCGCCTGTTTCTCTATATACATTCCGATACCTGTGAACATTTCCGTCTCTGTGTCTAAAGTGTTACGCTGCACCACATCAGCGGGTAAAATTAAGAACAAATTGCAGATGGTGCAGGTCGATTAGCCATCTTCGTCGGCGTCCAAAGGGATGAAACGAACGTCAAATAGGAAACTGTTACTTTTATTGAATTAAACTTCAAAACAAATATTATGGTTCATATAGATGTATTTATAACGATGCAGTTGATAAAAAACAATGAGTAGTACTACGACCGCTCTTGTCGAATATGGGTTGAAACTGTAGTGAGTATCAGTACATAATAATATAATAGTATATACGGTGTTGTATGCTTTTAAGTTTTAAATGTATCATCAGGTATATTATGTTCAATATACAAATTAATTAATATACATTTCATTCCACTGCACCACATCAACAGGTAAAATGAAGTACACACTTCTGATGGTGCGTGTCGTTTGGTCATCTTCGTAGACGTCGAAAGAGATGAAATTAACTCCGTAGGAAACTGTTACTTTTATCGAATTAAACTTCAAAACAAATATTATGGTTCGTATAGATGTATTTCGTTAACATGTATAACTTCAGTTGATAAGAAACAATGAGTAGGCAATTTTACGACCGCTTTCATTGAATGTGGGTGAAGACTATAGTGAGTATATAATAGAATGGTGTTGTACACTTCTAAGTTTTAACTTAAAATCAAGTATAATATATTTATTACGCTGCAACACATTTGCCGGTAAAATGATGTATACACTTCTGATGGTGCGTGTCATTTGGTCAACGCTTCGTCGATGTTCTAAAGAGATAAAATATAATTTATAAACATTTATAATAGTATGGTTCAAATATACATGTTTATAATACAGTTTAAAAGAAACAATGTGGTAGTTTAACGACCGTTCTCTGATAATGTGGGTAAAGACTTAAGACTATATTGAGACAGTGAGTATATAACATATTGGTGTTTTATAATTTTGAGTTTTAATGTATCATTAAGTAATTACTATATTTGATTGAATTCCCAACAGAGCCTCGACCTACTATTTCTAGTTCCGACGATTGTATCGATCGAATGTTCGTAACACACGAGTGCAACGTGTTCAGTTCACGATCAATATAATATTATGACGTACCTACTTATATAAATGTGGTGAACGAATGTCTTGAAAAAATATTAATATAATAATAAATTATAGATATAAAATATACATAATATTGTTTGTGGTATGTGCAATATGTTATATAGGTACGTGAGTAATATTCTCTTGCCAATAATATAGTATATTATTACTAACCGGAATCATACGAATCACAAAATATCAAAGTTATGTCGGTTTTTTTTTTATAGGCCATAGTGTTGCGCACATTGCGTGATAACAATCAGTACAATAACTATCAGTTGAAAATATTCTCTAGTTACCTGATGACTGCAGTTAAAATAGGTATTATACGTCGACGTCATAATAAATATAATATCGATGGTTTCTCTATATTCGAACCGAGTGCGTATGTGTTACGTAAAATCGCTCTTTGCTCGTATTATCAAATAGGCATACTTAAATGACTCCACGTAATAAATGCCTCGATGGATATTAAAAATTAAAACTAAATATATTACCGCCGCGATACGTCGAATATACGTACACGAAGTGTGGCCTGGGGAGAGACGGGAGCCAATAAATGCCGAAGAGACCAATAACCGTTAATTTAACACGATCGCATATTGTAATGACACGTAGGTAGTAGTACTTAACTAGTATGGCGTTGAAAAAAAAATTAAAATGTCCAGTGCGTATAACATTGAAACGATCAAACAAGCAATTATTCTTGATCTTGACACATGTGTAAAAGTACGTCGGTGTTTTTGTTGGAAACTTTCCAACTTGAAAATAATAACGAAAAAAATAATACTCGCAGAGTTTTCAACCAACAGATAGTGACGAAAGCGTATATAGTAATACACTATTATTTATTACTAGTATGTAATATAAATAATATAATATTATTTTGTAAATGGTATTGGTTGCCTGAACTTTTTCAAGTGGTGCGGATTACGACCGACAATATATTATTATATTTTGTTCGGAGGAGAAAAAAAATCAGACGCCGCATATATTATATTGTTATTATACGTTCGGCATTAAAAAAATACAATTTATTTTCTAAAGAATATTATTAATCTCGTACTTGCTTACAATTATATTATAATATTATGACTAAAGTCTTAAACCTAAATGTATATCCTCGTACGAAATCTTTTAGCAATAAAATGTCACGTTTTTAATTGACTATTGCGTAAATTTAATTTTATGATTTTTTCTTTAATCTTGCTTCGAATACAAATTAAAGCATTATTGAGCATGAATAAAACGAGGTCGATTGTAATTAAATTAAAATGCTACTTGCTACAATTCAAATAATTGATAATTGAATATTTTATTCAATAAAAACACTTAATTATTTTTCGTACAAACAGTATTGGTTAGTTATAGTTTTAGTTGTAATTCTATCATAATTTTTATGACGTTCTTACCATAAAATTTTATAATATTATTAATTTAGATTGAGTACAGTTGAACGTAAACTTGCTAAATTGTGCTTATTCGCAAGGCGGAGGTGACAAATACAAGTGGGACGTCTTAAACTTATACCAATGATGGCTGTAGTGCTGCTCGTTGATTAAGTACGGTAAATGTTAATATAATTATGATCACACGGCGTTACGGATAGACGATTCGAGTACACCAGTATTATATTATTATATCGATATTTTAACCAGCCGATAAAATATTATTATTAATACGCCAAAATAATTATTTTAAAATATAATATTTACTCTACAGAACAATATTATACTGCAAATATTGTATTGATGTGCATTGCAATGATAATATTAAATTATTATTATTGTTTATGATATTATAGTTATTACAGATTGCTTACTTTTTTGGGGGAGGGGTGGGGCTGAGTCAATAGCATCCCTCCAATCATGTATTCCTCCATCTGCTTTTCTTCATTGTGCTCCGGGTTCCAGCTTTTTCAAATCTCTAACTATATACAATCTTCCCATGTTAAACGAAGTCTTCCCAAAGGTCATTTTCCTGTCAGGTTATTTTCGATCGGGGGATATTTTGCGGTCCTTATTATTGATCCCGGTTTATCCGTGTATTTCAGTCTTTTAACCGAGATTTCCTTTGTGATATTAGATCCTAGGAAAAGGTTCTTGATTGTGTCTATTCCTCCAATACTTGGTTTGATCATCCTTCCACGGTCCAAATATCTTTCTTACAATTTTTCTTCCGAAGACCTCTAACCTACATTGCTTATTATTTTTATTTTATCTAGAAATTATATTTTTTCCATATCGTTTCAATGTCTAAAAAAAAAATAATATCTATAAAGGGCTCTTGCATTTGCATTGTTCGAAATATAAAAACGAAATTGAAATATAGAAGGGTTTGGCTAATTTCTGTAACCATTATTGAAAACTGAGTAGGTACTATTTTTTTATTAACTTAAATATTATATTTTGATGTTTTGTAGGATTTGAATATTATTATTTGAGAGAAATATATAATTATATTAAAAAGTGTTTGTAGATCGGTCTGCTTTGAGTTTGGATCAGAAAATATTTTTAATGAAAAGTAAAAAATCAAATTACACAATAACCATAGGTACAGCTATAAAATTATTTTTATTGGTTTTTTTTTCAAAATTAACCTTGCATGTTTCATTTCTTTTTTTACGTTAAACATTATGTTTAAGCTCGTAAAAAATATTTTATTATCTATTTATTTTGTTCATTAATATTTTTATTTTCTTATCGTACATTTGAAAGTTGCAATATTAATAAATATTAATTAGTTTCGAAGTTTATGATAATATTATTATAATATAAATAAAATATACATATTATTGTATACAGAGCAAATTATGATCGCTGCTGCTTTTTCAATTATACAAAATCTCAATTATATCAATATTCTATTACCACTAGGTCAAAAATTCCAAAATATGAAAACTCACGTGCCAATTTTTATAAATTAAAACCAGAGATATCAATAAATATTAAAAACATTTTGTTATTCCAAGCGGATGATGTATTTCGTCTAACCTAAATATTTATCATTTTTTTTCCTACGTATTTTTATTGCGTATTATTATATAGCTTATCAAATAAATACTTCGTGGAAATGCTTAGAGTAAAATATAAAATGTGCAACGCGATGGTAAATATTTGCAATAGACGTCGTAAAGTATTTCGCAATATAATATTATTATTATCATTATTATTATGGTTTTATCGTCAAAATGTATAAAGTGACGTTCCGAAAGGTACATCAAAAACGGCTAATACGGTTCACCACTTTTTATAATACAAAATATGTCTATGGGTATATAAGTATAAAAATATAAAATATAATATGAACTCTACGGCGCGTATGACGTATGACGTACGTTGTTGATGATGTGTAAACGGCGGAAAAAATTGATAATTTATATTGAACTATGTTACAGGTCTCGTGGTTAACGAGAAGAAAAAAACACTTGTTGACTAACCTACATATAATGACGACGTTATGTTATATTATATAAACGGAGCATATAATAACATCAACACTACACGTCACTATACATATTCTATGATAATCTGACAACCTATACTTAGGTATTTCGTGTTAAGAACGCATCACATGCATTATACACCACATAACGGATCACGCACACAATATATTACATTAATTATTTTTACGTTTAAACTGTTCACAGGATTTCGCCCTGCAGTGTACATATTAATATACAAACAAATCGAAATCGTTAAGCACTAAATTTTGCCTGTATGCACTAAAAGCCGTGTTGTATCGCTTATATCGACAATGAACCGCATCATACAATCACACATAAAATATTGAAAGTCGTTGTTTAACTATATACCAATCACGGGTGAATGAACTAATAGACGAATTGATATACAATTATATATGTATGCCATTATATATATATATATGACGACGTGATAAAGTCTCGCCCTGGTAAGGTTTAATGTGTAGCGCATAATTATTATTATAGTATTACGCGCAATATATCATTGCTAGTTGAAATGCTAATAAAGAAATCGAATTGTATACAACCATGATGGGTGCCAGCGTACACGAATAAAGTGGTGGTTGGCGGCAGGGTGCGGGGTGAAGGACACCTGAAAAAATTTCGATTACAATACGTCGGATCGTCGTTCTTATAATGATATAATATATAAAGTGTACGGACGTTTGTGTGCGTGACTGTGTGTGCACTGTTGTACACAGTTGTAATAGGTAGGTATATATTATATAATAAAATCGCCAATCGCGGTGACTGTATCGGAAATCAGAAAGTCACTCTTAAGTTGTGCGTTGAAAAAAAGTTATTTTCTAAATCGATTTTTCATACTTAAATATATATATTATAAATTGAGACCCATTACAATTATATTATAAGAACGATAAAAATCACGTCACCTCTTCCGAAATGATAAAACATTTTGCTTTTATAAATATAATTTTATTATTTTCAGGGAATTTAAAAATAGCCATTTTGAGGAATTTTTTTTATTAAAGACTACCAACATTTGATTTTCGGTTACGTGATGATGGCTGAATGAGAGCTGCAGTAATTGAATTGTTTGAGATAATATTTAAAAGTTAACCTATATAAATGTCCAAAAAACGGTTCGAAAAAATATTCATTTGCCAGTCAATTCAGGGCGTCGTACGGCGTGTGTTTTATGTTGGTATTATATTATTATATTATATTGTATAAAATGTATACAATATATATATATATATAAATAATGAACACAGTATCGAGTCGGTTAGCCCCGCAGTCGCGCGCGGGAGGATGTGAAAATTGAATGAGGTACGCATATACGGGGCGAGGGGTGCTGCGTGTGTGTGCTTTCGGAAACTGAGATAGGCGAAGACTAAAAGAGAATAAAAGGAAACGGAGAAAACGTTTCCAAGACCGTTCGTCGATAACGTTTTATATTATATACGTGTACACGCGTACCTGACAGGACGGAAAACCGCCGTACATATATATTATATACACACACACACACACACACACACACACCAAGAGAGTTCGACGGGCCTATACATCTATTGTGTGCCGCCGGATGAAAAGCCGGGCAAGAACGGCGAGCGACAGGCCGGCGGGGATGGGTTTTGGCGGAACGAGGTCAGGAGTGACGTCAGTACAGGCACCGCTGACGTCACGGACGTGACGTGTTTACGCGGATGTTGCTGTCCGGGGCACACGCGCCGCGCACGGGGTACGGCCAACCCCTTCGACGACCACCCGCCCCCTCGAACCACCGACGACGCATACTTACGCACACTTCCGCCGCCGCCGCCGCCTCATCGACCCGAGTTTCGACCCGTGTATAATGGCTGCTGTGCTATACGACACATCCGCGTGCCCTACATTTTAATATATATATATATAATATGATATATAATAATGTCGTACCCCGCCGCACACCTATTCACCCCTTCGATGGCCATCTACCCCCTCCAACGCTACAACGATCAGCGCTAAGCAAACTCCCGGGTGGCGGCGCTCGGATGTATACGGTGTATATATATATATATGTATATGCCTACAATAATATTACATAATTATGTATTGTATATGAATTGTGTTTAGGTATAGTGTTTTGATGCATATTTATATATATATATTATGTAGTGCGAATAACAGAACGTACTTGCCACACATTGTGGTTTTGTGATATCGTCACTAGCCGCAGCAGTGTCGAGTCTAAAAACGTGGAAAAAAATTGAGACCCGATTCGTTGCCAAAAAAACGGTTAATATGATACCTATAGGTAGTGCCAAATCCAAAAAAAAAAAAAATAGTTAAAATTTCCCATATACAAAAGCGTATAGTTCAAACTGAAAACAGAATACCTTTCTATAATAATTTTGATGATGTTTTTTCTTTGTTCAGTCCATCGAGTTATAAAAAAAAAACCTTCAAAATCCCTATTCCCACACTGCAGGTCGGCAAATTCGTGTGGTTATTTTCGATTTCGATTTTCTGCCGGCGAGTTAGCACCTGCCAAAGACCTGCAGTGACGCAATTTTCAATGAAAAACTAAATAGTAGGTTCACCCCACCGTCGCATCCATTCAATGATCACATATTTAATAATGGCTCTGAATATATAAAATAACTACTTATTATATAGTTAATCCAAAGATTATAAGGGTGCTGATTTCAAAACTGGGGGCTTAAAGCATCCTCCACCCTCCGAAATTGCACCTATAATACACGCTGTAGGCGCGTAATATTGTTGACGTACTGCTATTATTGTTTATATAATATACCTGAGGGCCAAGACCTGCGACCGCAAAAATTCTTCTCAGTGCATCGCGGTATCGCACTGAGCTGATTATTATTAATATACTGTATATACATTAAATAAAAATATATTGAATGTTCCTCCTCCCCGGTACTGTATTACTGCAGACAGTTATATAATACAGCGAAACTTCCATTTTGTCTCATGGGGCATAAAAAAAATTCGTTTTATAGACAGTTTTGTTAAATAGAATTGAATAAATTTGGTTCTAATTTGGTTTGGTTCTCAAAAATAATTCGTCAAATGGAAAATGTTGTTAAATGGAAGTTCGTTATATGATGGAAGTATCACTGTATATAAAATAACAACTTATATACAGTCAAACAAAATATTATAAGGGTGTAGATATTTTCGAAATTGATGGTTTTTAGCGCACCGTCCATTCTACGAAATCACGCCTGTTCTGTCGACGTACCGCCAATATTGTTTGTATAATGTACCCAAGACCCAAGACGGAGAGAAAAGTCTTCGCAATACATCGCGGCGTCACACTGAGCTGATTACTTTTAATATACCGTTCATATATATATATATATATCAAATAAAAATATTTCGAATGTTCCTCTCCTCCTCGGTACCACCTGCACAGTGTATTACTGTCAATAATCGCGACGACAGCTGGCGAATCGAAATCGGACGGACCGCAGAGAATATTTCCATTTTTGTTCCATATTATATATACTTACACGCGTCGGTAAACTCGTATAATACACCGCCCCGGAAACAATTTTCACACCGCGCAATATACTTAACCAAATAGCAGGTATATAGATAACGGTCGGCTTTTCGTGAACACCGAACACCCGCGCGCGCTGATATGGTCTGTGCGCACGCGATGTTATTATTTACCCTGGGCCTGCAGTTTATCGTCGTCGCCGTATATGAGTTTGTATTTATTTTATACAAAATGTCGGTGTGCAACCTATTCGTGTTATCGTGGGCCGATAATACATGCCAAGCGATTGAGCGCGGCGTTTAAATTGTTATATATGTAGTGACGACGGACGACTTTCGTTCGTACGCTATTATTGAACGGAAAGTTCAGCCTCTTCAGCCTATATATGAGTATGCGGATGTACAGTGTTCACCGCGACGCTCTGGAAAAAATCTTTTGAAATGTATGTGGACTATAATCAACCTATACCTAGTCCTGGCACCTGTTTAAACATATAGCTTAAATATAATATACTTTTTAAAAATATTATATGGTCCACAATATTATTATCGTGATGACGTGATGGGAGCGCTTCGGGACCGGAATCTGATTGTAGGCAACTTTTGGGAATGTGATATCAAAGATGTCGGTATATTTATTATTTAAAATACTTGACAAGTACGCACACCGTCGACGTCGATCTAAACACCGCCGCGCTCGTAATTATTGTTTACCCGCGAAAGTCGGTCAACGATAAGACTATACGTTTTGTATAATATATATATATACACCGTACACTTTAATATATCTGTGTGTGTGTACTATATGTATACATTATGTTTTTATAATTTATAACTGCAGTCGGTGTCGCGGAGCATCGCTGCTGCAGCAACTGGTATAATATGTATATAATAGTATATTATTTTATTGTCAAACGTGGTATTTATTTATTTAATTCCTCGCCACGAAAACGTTCTGCGACCCGCGAATAACGCGGCCAATGCGCAGGGCTCACACTGTACGTTATATACGAAGGCTATATAATATATATTAATATTATATTATATAATATGTCTATTCCCGAGTGGCTGTTGCGCGGGGATTGGGCCGGGATTACTTCCGGTCGAACTGTACGCGAGATAATATTATTAATATCGTGATAACGACATCGTGAAAATCGTTACGCCGCTTGTTATATTATTTCAGCAATAATAATATACCGCATACAAAATAATAAATTTACTGTATGACAGGGGCGGATACACAAAGGGGTGTGATATTGAGGCTGAACACACTATTTTTAAGATACCTACCCTTCTCGTTTATTATAGTTGATTTATTAAATGGTGAAGTGCTTGTAATAATAATAATAATTAATCGCTCTAACGCGCCTACAATTTTTTTAATGTCCGTTCAAATTTAAATTATTGCTCTTCCGAACTACGAGTGTTTAATTATTTACACTTAAAGATACCATATATTTTATGTCTAACCCATATTTTATTAATTCCTAAGACCACCATAGATCGAACAGGGTCGTATTCGTACATTACATATTATATCATTTATACGGGATACGTGAATAAAATTATTATTGTCGATAAATCTCGAAACGGTTTTAAAAAGCTATTTTTATTTGTATATAATATCATTTTGTTTCTACGATTTCTTTATCTGCAATCACAAAATCTAAATTTGTTCATTGTATTTATGTAATTAAGACACATTGCTCGTATATTATACATTGAATAAACAAATACAGATATTTTTGTAAACTTATTCTATGTAGGTGAATGACTGACCTCGTATTGACTTTCAGTAAAGTTTTCATAGTCTTCTTAGAGAAAATTACAGATAGCATGCAAAAAACGTGCTATATTAAAGAAACTTTCAGAGTTCCCCTTCATCTGGCTTGGAAATAAACCACGCATAGTTGTGAAACCGATAGTTTCTCCATGCTCCGCGCCCTCAAAGTCCAAAAAAAATTAAGGTTAACGCGGTTTTCGATTTCTAGCTCGTAACTATATTATACATAGAGTATAATGTACAGTCGCGAATCGTGTCAAAAATGTTATCCGGAATAGAAGAAAAATAGTTTTTTTTTTTGCACCCGATTGCGCTTCATTTTATACTCGTATACCAACAGCCGACTATAATATAATACTAAAGCGCGCATTTTACGATAGCAAACAACACGACGAAATACCTTTTTTCCGATTGAAATTGGTTCGAATTTCAATACGCAATAAAATATAAAATGTGATAATCTAATATCGCAAGTATAAAAATATACTTTCGTCAATTATAGGCTCATAATTGTTTTACTAATGCCATGTGTATAATTTGTAAACCTATATAACTATGATAGTATTATAGGTGTTAATTAATATTGAGGGCATACGTGGCTTGTGCGTATCATTATGTGTATTAATAGTATAAATAGGTAGGTACCATTTCTAACTCCTGTCCACAATTAAAAACTAATATGGCAACTGCTGGTTAGCTAAAAACATTTTTTTGACTCTACGATTACATATTGTGGTGAATGGTAATAACCTTACACTAATTCCTAACGACTAGCGGTTAAGTAGAGTGGGTTTTATCATTAGTATCATAGTAGTATATATAGTATATTGAATGCTATTTATTATATACATAACTATAGTATAGTTTCAACAAAATTAGTTTTTTCTAATTAGTAAACATGTGCTCATAAATATATTTGTTTTCATATTAGTATACTAAATTACTATTACCGTTTTTTTTCTTCAGTAATGGTGTATACGCAAATTGAATATTAAAATGAACATTTTAAATACCACTATACTTATATATACAAATCGACAGAATTATAAAGTTTTATATGATTCATCGTAATATTTTAATACGAGGATTTATTCCCATTATTAGTCGATTAAACCACTAGCATAGTACCACCGCACCTATAATATAACTGTATAGTATACTGTAGTTTAGTTATAGGTATTCCATTTTTTTTTATCTACTACGTGGCCCATGTTTAAATAACTTTAAGCAAATGTGTATGTATATAGTTGCGCCTTCGGGAATTTTATTAAAAGGGTAACATAAAACATAAATCTTTGACTCTTGTAGGTAATTTTTTCACTTTCAATCACATCAAAACAATGCGGACCACGTACCTACTTAATATTCATCGTAAATAAAAGACATAAACATTTGCATAATTTTACTATACATGAATCAATACAACTTAAATTATTTGAAATTGATCTAATAGTTGTAACTAAAAATTCTAAAAGCAAAATGTGCTTAGTTTATTTTTTTTTAAGAGTTTAGTACGTTTTAAAATATTTTGACTGATGGTTATTATACGGCCATTAGATCAATTTCAAATAATTTAAGTTGTATTGACTTACAACCAATAAATAAATTAAAACTATTATTTCTTGATGAGAAATGTGATCAAGTATTATTCTGGTTTGATAAGAATATAGTAAAAATTTTAGTATTATGTTATATGTATTGGTACAACAATAATTACTAATTAGTATTATAAATTACAATCGCATCTTACTTAAATTATTTTTTAACCATCCGTTATAAATAGTTAACAATAAACATAGGTATTTACCTATTTATATTTTATATTTATAATTAAATAATTATCGCATAATATAACAAAAAAATACAACTTCATTAAAAAGTTAATCCATTTTATATTTATAAGTACCGAAATATTATCTTGTCTTGTACCTATTGTATTTTTTAGATGTCCCGAGAGAGTATGGAAAAACAAAAACATTATTCATATTATTAATATGATTTTAATGATTTACTTTTACTTAAAACTCGAAATTAACACTAAAATGCAAACTATTTTTTAATATACCTAATGACTATACTTTTCTAATTACCCATTGTTAAATGTGTATTTTAAATTACGTTTGTTCACTGGTTGAATAATATATATTATACTTATTTATACGGATAAATAAATATTATATAGTAATTGGAAATAATTGGTATTACCGATAAATTGCCTGTATATGTATTTTAGCCGAAGTACCTACACCGCTATTTTTATAATTTTAACCAACATTTTTATTTTTTAAGAAATATTCACGCATTTTTATTTTTGTATACTAGATACTGTGCTATATCACTTGTCTCGTGACTAATGTCAAACGACAAACAAGCATCATCTTAACTTTAGTATTTAGTCACTAGTTTAGGTACTTTTTTAATAGCATTGGTAATGATCAATAGATGGTATATTACTATTTAAGACTTAAGTAATATGTACTCGATGATAATATTATTTATAGTTTACGATAACTCATATACGTGATTCATTGATTGGAATGCAATACATAACTTTAAAATTAGATAATTAAAATTTTAAACAATTATAGTAATTGATTTGTACTGGATTCAATTTGCGGCAGCCCGTGTCTGTAATGTTACGTGTAGAAATATTTAAAATAATGATAATTTAATGTAAATTATTAATGTGTACAAATGTACAATATAATACTTAGGTACCTACATTCGAAAAGGTCTTACTATATGTGTACCATTTATTATACTTGCTACTTTTTAAGTATTTCAGGATTTCATACAGTTTAATTAATTATTTGCTTAATTATTTTACAGCTACCTATAGTAGTTAATACATACCTAGGAAGTAATATAATATAGAATATTAGAGTTTCTATTAAAATGATAAACCCCGTTTTTTTATGAAAAAAGCACCCCTCAGAAAAATCATTAAAATTACACCACTATATTTCACAAAAAAATTAATATTATTGTTTATTGATTAATTTTTAAAATAAACGAAATAATAATTTTTCATATGTTTATCGTTGGCTGCAATCAGTGTTCATCGGGGTCATTACAGTATACTCGTATTTTTCCAATCGTAAAAATTGTCGACTGACATTTCCAAACAACAAATATATACATAAAGTATAGTGTATATTTTAAGTTTGTTAACGTTTAAAAATAAATGAAATGGTATCATTTTGACAAATTTAAATTGCATTAATTCACGTACGGCAACTATACTAAAACCAGCTTCACTAAAATTATTATTTGATCATCTATATTATAAACTACGTAAGTACTACATTTTTATTTATTCTCATATACGTATGATGAATTTTCGATTATCATTACT
This sequence comes from Nasonovia ribisnigri, assembly GCA_027563435.1. Lineage (NCBI taxonomy): Eukaryota > Metazoa > Arthropoda > Insecta > Hemiptera > Aphididae > Nasonovia > Nasonovia ribisnigri. The sequence continues at coordinate 129,058 of JANEHU010002040.1, forward strand.
CAACAAAATTAGTAAATTATGTAATAATAATTCATAATTAAAATTGTACCGTACAAATTAAGTATTAATGTTACCTAGCACGCTTTAACATAAATTTCACATGGGTACCTATATAATATAGCCATATAGGTACTTATTGTCATAATATAAATACTTATTACTTATATGATCTTCTAACGTGACGACAATTATTTACTACTTATTACCTACATGTTGTTGTAAAGAAAGGCAATCCGTATATAAGTTATAAGATGTTTTTAAACAAATAAAATAAATATACTGAGTCAAATTAATCGTTAAATTAGTATAATATTATGTAGCATTGATTTCTAAAATCATACTCAACGATATTAAACGTTCATAATTCAACATTCATATAAAATATTGTGTTTTCCTAAAAAACATTGCCAAACGAAATACTTAAAAAAAAATTACCTCTCTAGGGGACACGTAAAAACGTTCATGATTACGTTACCTACCTATTCGACAGCGTATCGTATGGTTTTTTTATATTTCCCCGTGGATATGTTTAAACATGATAATAAACGTTAATTAAATACGTTTATTTAAGGTATACAAAACGTCCCAAATTTTACAATAATTTATATCATACATCGTATATCAATCTACATAATATTATATAGATACATAACTGTCTATATAGATAATATAATAATTATTTATTACTCTATATCAACTGATGGTGAGACAGAATTAATTATTTAATAATTATTGTATTATAGAATTAGGTATATCGTATTTTTTTTTATCTCTAAAAAATAACATCCACACAAAGGCCATTAGTTACAAGCAGGTTATGAATTTATATTGTTCAATACAAAGATAAGTTATATCGTATTATGTTGGTATAAATATAGTTATTTTTCCATACATAAAATAATAATCTCTTAATTCTACATTACAAATAACCATGAATGCGTATATGTTCACATATTTACGAAAAGAAAATATCACTGTAAAACGACTAAAACATTCGGTACCGTACTCTTTATTTTTTTTTCGCAGATCATTTTTTACACTCAAGTACCTATGTATATAATATAATGCTATATTATGTATTGTGGCGTTATATCTAGACAAGTGCTCTTCCCTCCCATCACAAAATCTCTGTTTTTTTTCGCACACTATTAATTATGTATACAATACGAAATACATAATATAAGTATATAACATATATAATATCAATGTGTATAGTACTGTACGCGAATAATACAACAATATTATAATATTATAAATGTGAACTATAAACCTAGTGAATGCTGCCCTCTCTTTAAAATTAAATTCCTACTATACATATAATTTTCAGGCTGTATATACATACAATATACTTTATTTTATTTTTCTATTATTAATTATATTTATCTCAAACGAACAGTATCCGCCTTAACTCAAGTGAAAGTGTACACAAGATAGTCGAGATACACGTATCGAAAATCATTTTTCTGTGAAATACAATAGGAGGTTAGATCATATTATATTATGATACGATTGGCGTAGACCTTTTGACATTTTTCACCATAATGATGACACGATGCTTATAATAACGTATTGATAAACCTATCTACATTGTTTTAATTATAATAATGTAGTATACTTGACTCACATTATAAAATTCGTTTGATTCTGATTTCTTAGTTAAGATTACCTATCATAATAATATATAGGTACTATTCGGTGTTAGGGCTTTGGATTTATATATATATATACAACCTAAATTAATTGTTTTTGATAGTATATAGATTTAGAATAATTATTTTAAGAGATCTCTGCTACAACCTGTACTGATATTGACATTTGCCATTATATTACTATTAGCTATACATACCTATGAGTCGAATAAATCGCACAAACATAAATTATTGTATATACCGTACCTGTAGGATGTATCACAATATTCACAGGTCATTTGCAACGTTTTTTTGTGCTTTGGCCATTGACCGAGTCTTAGCCGAGTGAAACGTATATGGCTTGACAAAGACAGAAACGAACCTAAATAAATGCATACACACACACGCACATATTGCAAACTTCTGTGGTATTGAATTACTTTAAAATCCTAGTAAAAATAAATGGTTATTTTTTTAAAAAATAATTGAGTGTACGTTTCTAGGACATCTAACCATTATTGCTTTTACCATCATATCATACCTATATACGCGTAATATAGGTACGCCATATACACTAGACGCCTGTAATCTATTCTTATTTAGAATCATTATAATTTATTTTAATATACCCGATATAGATAGGTAATATGATGTACCAATTGCATTATGATAATAACACGTATTTATGTAATATTTTCGTTGGCGAATATTATATAGGTACAGCCGGAAGTTACTCGAATACCCTTTCAGTTATACCTAGAGTGTATCCAAAGTATGATTTTTAGTCCACGAGCCCAAAACTAAATATGAGAAATATAAATTATTGAAGATTTTACGTCGTAATGTAAACACTCATTATCCCGAAAAATATTTTTCAATAATATATTCTTTTAAAAATTTGAAATGATAATAAAATAACATCTTTAAAAAAAATATTATATTTTTACTATTTATTATTATCGTTATGTTATTTTTTAAATATTTTATTTTTTTATATGACAACAGTCGACAGACAACATCCATTTTTAATATCATATTCCGAAAAAATAATATTTTCCTGATAATTTGTATGCATTCACATCAAATATCAAACGTGTAGTTAATATATAAAAAGTATTTAAATTTTAAAGTAGCAGGTTGAGTTTTGAGTGGTGTAGAGGAAAACCATTTTACGGGGCACTCTGTTCACCACTGTGCCTATCCAACGAGAGAAGCCATAGGTTCAACTAATATATTAAAAAATAAATACCGGCAATGTAATGATATATACTGTACGTCTGTACCTATATATTTCATAAAATAAAAATTCCCATTGAGCCTTTAAAACTGTAGAAAATGTAGGGGACTAAATTTAAATTTTAGCCCCCTCCCCCTATAATTGCACCAATAAATTCTGAGAGTGTGTAATTTAAAATGTCCACAATTATTGTTGTGTCACTGATCTGTATTAGTTAATACTTAATTATGATTCTTTACCAGCAATGTTCCAAGGTAAAGTACCAGTGGCGTAGCTATACATTGAATACATGTATTCAATTCAGTGATTTTGCCCCTGTAGAACAAATTAATAATTATACTCTTTACGTTTATATTGATTACATTTTAATCATAGTATGTCTAACAAATACTTGACAATCAAAATGTGACATTAGCACTTGAATATTAAAATACATTTTTATTTAATTTTACACTTATTTTATTTACAAATATAATTCTGAAAAGAGCCTGATTTTGCTTTTTAAAATGCATTTTCCTATGAGCACCCCCGAGCCACTTTCCATTTTTTTATTTAATATACTAACAAAGTTCTTTAATTGATATGCACTTTTAGGCTTTATAAGGTACCTAATATGCTTTTGTATTAAACCCAATAATATAGCCTGTCAAATATAAACTGCATATCTCCGTTTCCACTACAACATACTATATTTTGTATCTAATTTTATTTGATTTGCATTTTAAAATGCATTTGCCTACGGGCACCTTTGTTCCTCTCACCATTTTTTTTCCATACATATTACCATAAATCAATTTATTTTTATACTTTTTCCAGCAAACCCATTTTCACATCTGAATATTCACTAATTGTTTTAACTTAATAGTTATTTGTTTTTTAGTTAAAAATTTTAGTTTTTTAACTAAAAATCCACTTAGAGTCAACAGTCTCCAATTCCATTAGAACATTATTTTATACTCAATATAGTTAATTAAATGTTTTTTGTTCTAGATTCTAATGCGAAGCAATGAATGTATTGATTTTACAATGATTGAATGATGTGTGTGCGTTTTTTTTCTGTCTTTCATCAGCTTATCACCTTTTAAGTAAGTAAAAGTATTTTTATTTTCTACTTCAGCATCTTTTCTGGTAGGAAAGAATGTTAGTTATTTCGTCTTAATTCAAAAAAACGTTAGTTATGGGGACTTGAAAAGTCAACAATTTTACGTATATTTTAAAATACACCTATTTATACCACAAACATAATCACGCTAGCTGTTCTAGGGTAAGCTTATATATTGACTTAAAAGATAATAACATGATATGAATATACACTATTATAATAATTAATAACTAAATATTAATTAACATAATAAATGCAATTTTTTCGGCAAAAATTAAATCAACCTACTGCAGTAATATAAATAGTAGAATAAGTTACTTTAATAGCATTATCAAAAAAACATACCTATATCATTAAATATGCTTCATATATAAGCTGACAGACTGTCTCTGCTCAAAATCAATTTTTGTATTCAATGATACCTATCATTGAATTCAAATATAACGCATTTATTACAATGACCCACTGGCCACTTGACATCTACAACTGTAGGTACAGCAGATTAAATGTATTTGCGGATGCTTCCAGAACTCTTCCGGTTTGCTTTTCCTGTATTATTCAAATTTTTTAATTTAGTATACACACTTATAATTTTTTTCTCTTCTTAAATGCATTTACAAACCTGCGGGTGCCCCTGATTCCCTTATATATTATTTTCATATAGATACCTATAGTATTACAAAGTTTTAGAATTTGTATGTATTTCTTATACTTTTGCTTTCAGCCTCCACTTTAAACTCTATTCATATTTTTTTCTGTTTTCGTTTGTAAATCTAATCTATTATAGTTTATAATTTAGGCTACTACAGACTGCGAAGTGTTATTTCCACCACAACATAATTTTATAGTCAATTTAATTATTTTAACTTATTAAAATGTATCCGACTGGGGCTTCAGTTTTCCTCTTGCAATTTTTTTTTTATATATATAATATTACACTCAACATAATTTATTTTTTATAGTTTTGCTAGGTATTCCCAAGTGACCTCTGGCTAATCATTAATTTTATATTTTATTACATTATTTTTAAAATGCTTTTTTCTGCAGGTTTCACTAGACAATAGACATGGTATTCAAATAGTAAATAACATATTGTTTAATTTAATTATACCTATAGGTACACAATACCTATAATATTATAATAATGAAATGTTGTTTATGTAGAATATATTATAGGTACGCATTACGTATATACTTACGTAGCATGGGCCCAAGCCTGGGCAAGTAAATTATATAATTTTTAACTGAGTTAAGTTATGTTGATAGAAAACATTTTAAACATTTTTAAGTCAATAATTATCTAATTTTTTTCTTTTTATCTCAGTTAAGTTCAATTAAACTTCAATTAACTATTATTTACTTAAATTAATTTATTTGAAATTTTTTTTTAATACATAAATAGCCAGTTATATGGTTTGAAATAATAAAAACTGTATTTGGATTTGATTAAAATCACTTATTTATTAAGTTTATATCAATAATAATCAGTTAAGTTAAAAATTAAGTTAATGAAAATTATATTTTAAAAAGTTAAAAGGTAAAATTTACTTTAACTTTTTAACTCGTTTATGCCCAGGCTAATACCTATGTACTTATGTACAAACTATACAATTTATAATGATTCCGTGGCTATATATCCAAAAACTGTAAAAAACACTCATGAAAAATTCCCAATATATATATTACTCTGGTTAAAATATGCAATATGATGCAACCGCAGCGTAATCCTTTAATCGTGTTACTCTTTTCTGGACGTTATTGAAGTACAGTTTGCCTAGGTAAAGATCTTTATTCTAGTCTCCTTATAGCCATTCTGGATCTAACAGCGAGTCTTGATTACAACAACTGAAATCGATGTCTATATGTTTATTTGCATAATTTAGTTATCAAATAATTTATCTGTGTTAGTAAATGAATACAATATAAATATAAGATACTAAATAGGTACTTGTATGCTATATAGGCATAACAAACTTCTCCCTCAGATATTTAACTGAGTGGGTATTAGTGTCATTCCACCTTATAGATTTTTAGTTTTATCACCGACTGCCCCCCTCCCCAAGAATTTACCCCAGATGTCGTATATGTATATTTAGGTACCTACCCAATATACTTTCTCAATATACTTAGTACATCTGCCGTTGGTAGCCGAACCTTTCTACCACCATATTTAAATATTTAATGCGTTGAGCTATTAGAGCATGTAACAGAATTGAAGAGTCGTACAATTTGACATTTTCAAAATTGTTTAAATCATCCTGTCATACTAATAACCATAAAGGTAGGTAAAACATATTTTGTACCCCGATTTTTTTCTTTAATTATTTTCGCTATTATGTTCCTATTACAAATTATATCTTATTAATAATTTTTACCAGCTTCCCTGGAATAAAATTCTGGTCAAACTCTGTTCGAGTTTAAATATTCAGATCTACCCGTAACTTTCGGCATCATGGACAATCCGGTTCATACCTAGACAGCGTATACAGTGTATATTTTAATATGGGTACCAAACTAAACTTAATCTGTTCGTCGAATCGCCCCCCGACCCCCCTCTTAGACGCCTCGAAATGATAACTCGCTCACATCGTCGCGCGTCTTCGTGCACATAATAATATTATCTACATAGGTGCACCGATTTTATTTTATTTTATTTATTTTCATCGATTGTTCTTATTGTTCATGTATTGAAACAGATTGAATAAAAATTCTTTAATAACAAAAAAAATAAAAAAAAAAATAGGTGCACCGAAATTGCTACACTCGTAGCTGCGTTTTCCGCGCCGTCTGCGCGCCAGCCCGACAGGCGGCGCTGTCGGCGGGCCGCGGCTCATCTGATAAGGTGTAGGTAGTAGTAGTAGTAGTTGTTGTTAACGTGAAAAAATTGGCTGGACGACGACTGCCGCTGCTGGCGAGGTGCGCGGTCGAAGTTCTTGTAAACTGCTCTTGCCGTGCGCGTCGCCTCGACGTGTGTTGTGATCGCGTTTCCATAAAAAAAAACGTAGGTAATAACGTTATTTCAACGCTCTCGTGTCCGCCACCGGCTCACCAATTGCCGATCATATCCTACAATAATCGTTATTGCCGTTGCGTACAAAAAACGACCGCGTAATATTATTGTCGTTATTTCGCAATATATAAAAGCAGCATTGAGGGTACCTTCTCTTGGTTTAAATTTTACCCTCGACCCGATAGGTAAGGCACTCGCCACACATTCGATTCGCGATTGCAGTCGTCTGTCGATCGTAATGCGTTCGATTGCGTGATTCGTCGTCTTCGCGAGAATCCCCGTCGGTTTTCGGACACGATCTGACGCAGGAAAAAATGGTAAATATCCCGAAGAATCGCACCTAATTGTACCTACACTACCTGTCGATTTTTATCTTCTCGATATTTCAACTTTATTTTATTTCGTGGCACTGTACCTGCCTAAATTATTAACTATTTAGTATTATTTGTGTCATGCTACTCCCCATCAAACATTTCCATTTGTTTGTTTTTGTACCTCCCTCACCCTGGTAACACATACTTGCAATGCATTAATTCTTCTTTTCTACATGTTGACACAGGATTTAAGCGGTTGCGTTGTTGGAGCTCAAACCAGTGGTGGATCTAGTCAGATTTAGAAAACTACGGGTCATCCAACGTCAATAGTTTTTAATTTGACCCATCAAGAAAGTAATGTTCTGAAGCTAAGAGGGGATAATAGCATTTAGTAGATCTAGGTACCTATTAAAAATATCTGTAACTAGATTAGCTGACCTTCTCAACCCCTCCATAGATCCACCACTGATTGAAACCCAAATTGTCACTGGGTATGTTAATTGTTGTCCAATTTTAAAATTTTGTATAATAGATCATTTTCAACAATTAATAAATTTTTTTTTTTATATACATCAAATTGAAAATTTTCAATTTACTAATACCGAAACACTTGCATGTAATACCCTGTATGTATTTACCTTCATATGCATAGGCCATTCAATGTTTTGTATTAATACAGCTGTAGTTATTCTTATTTAATTTTTCTTTTACTTTATGACTTCTTTGAAATAAAACAAATATTTGCATGTAATTTTTAATTTATAAATCTATGAGTATTTCTTAAAATTTACAATTTAAAAACATCTAACATTGAAATTTGTTTTTGAACTTCTATATTAGTAAAATAGTAGTTAGCTTCTGGTTTCAACTTTTTAACATTTAATTGCCAATTTCAAAATGTAAATACCTACCATGTTGCTTCTATATACATTCCTAAAACATAGTTAACTTTTGTTTAAAAATTCTCATTCACAAATTGCACTTGTTCTAATTATATTTTAAATAATATCCTATTAAGAGGATGTTAGCACGCTATTTGATTTCTCTCTCTGACCCACATATAATAAATTTGCATTCAGCAGAACCAATCTCAATGATGTAAACTTAAATGATTTGATCAAACTTAAAGTTAAGAACATTATTCATATTTGTACATTGACTTTTTTAAGATATTTTAATTTTTATGTAAGTCATGAGCACTTATATAAAATATTAAAAATGCTCATGTATTATAGAAAAATAAATATCATAACACCCAACACACAAAAACAAATAATTATTCAAACTTTTAAGTTCCATAATAGGTCAACACACTTTAATATTAAAGCTAAGAACACAAAACTGGTTTTGAACGCCAGGTTACTATGTTACACATAGGTTTGAGAGAGAAAATAAATAAAGTGCTGCCATCATCATAAGTACAGTATATAATATTTTGATAGATAATAGATTTTTTTTCCTAAAATTAAAATGAATGGTTATTTTGATGATAATTTTTTTTTGTTCATAAGTATAGAAACATAAAAATAAATAGGTAGATTTTATTACTTTTATTTTTTTTATTTTTTGATTAAAAATAAAATGTTAAATTTGTTTAGATTTACACTAGGTACCTATCTAAGCATACATGAGTATTTCTTAGGAAAAAAAAACTTATCTACAATGATTCATTACTCTTAAGATGGTGTAATAATCAAATATTATGTAGATACCTAAACATTGAATTTCGTATAGTGGAATGAGAATTTTATAAGATAATATCAAAGCTATATAATATAGTTATTAGGTATAATACTTATAATAGGTGCGTATTATATGTTATCTTGATCACTTCAATAATTTTATTCATTTTTCACCTCACTTAATTAATAATTATAAAAAAAAAAATAATGCTTTTACAAATTGATATTGATTTTATAATATTTACACGAAGAAAGAGTAATAATAAAATTAATGTACTATAGTTTAAATTTAATAGATTTAAAACTGCAATATAATTGAAATGTTTTTTAAAATAGAAATTTGTTGCCCATGTTGCCTATTATAACTCAAATAAGTCAAATGATTATATATTTTTTTTAATGAAATCATTATAAAGTTTTTTTTTCCAGTGATTTAATAATCATATTCCCGTACTGCATTATTTGGTTTAAAGTCTATTAGATTTATCTCAAATGTTTGATTTATTTGCCAAGCCAAGCAGTAAAATTCTATTTTTACTATTATTTACAGAAACTTTTATATTTCGTGTTAATATCAAGGCTATGATTTTTAATGCCAATATCCTTGTTAGTTATGTGTCCTGAATTTAAAGCAGTCTGTTGATTTAGGAAGCCAAACTAAAAACTAATCATACAATGAAACCTTATGCCATATCAGTGCAAATACGTTTTAATACGTAATGGCCTTGAGATACTGTTTCATGCTCTACATTGCACTTAATTTTAAAAAAAATTTCTATAAACAATTAAACATCTATGTATAGGTATATAATCAACGCTTTTGTACATTTAACTCAGATTTCTGAGATATGGCTTAACTCCAAGTACTTACTATTTCTCTATTTGTTCTCAGATACCATATCTACATTTTTTTAAATGTATTTGTATTATTAACAATTTTGCTGAATCCAATTTAGTTTGAAACATTTGGTGAGAATAATTCAATATGCTGATCAAAGAGTACCGTATACCGCTTCCGCTCAGTGTGGAAGAGTACAGAATTGCTCAGCTTTATATGATAGCTGTAAGTAATGTTAAAAATAAATTGTTATAAACAAATAACTTTTATATTGATGGATGTTTTCAATTAGAAAAAAAGTAGAGAAGAGAGCAAAGGAGCTGATAGTGGAGTTGAAATATTAGTTAACGAACCTTATGAAGGTGGCCCTGGTGGCGATGGAAATACTGGTGGTGGACAGTATACAAGAAAAATTTATCATGTTGGGAGCCATTTACCAGGTAAAATTACAAGGAAAAAAATTATTGATAATTCAAAAATAGGTCAAAAGTATCTTGGTAAATAATTACGTAATGAATTATCTATAGGCTGGTTTAAAGGACTTTTACCAAAATCAGCATTATCTGTTGAAGAAGAAGCGTGGAACGCATATCCATACACAAAAACTCGATATACTTGCCCGTTTGTAGAAAAGTTTTCATTAGAAATTGAAACCTATTATTATCCCGATAACGGAACTCATGATAATGTTTTCAAAATGTCTCAAAGTGAAGTTCGAAATGTTTCTGTTGGTATGTATTTAATAGTCTTTATTTTTTTTTTTATTGTTCTGATATTGTATGTTGTAACTTTTTTTAAAATTCAAAGTTTGATCAATGTATATTATTCAACAATCAGTTAGTGTATTATTGATATTTATAATATTATATATGTATGTATCTTTAGATGTGATAGACATAGTGAAAGACCAATTATATGGGGCAGATTACATTAAAGAAGAAGATCCAAAATCATATGTAAGTGATAAAACAGGTCGAGGCCCACTATCAGAAAATTGGATATCAGAATACTGGAAAGAATGTCAAGTAATTAAAACAAAATATCATAAATTTAAATATTTTGTCTATAATTTTTAACTGTTACACTTAGAATAAAAGTATGCCCACAACGTCAGGAAAATCTATTATGTGTGCCTACAAATTGTGCAAAGTAGAATTTCGTTATTGGGGTATGCAGACAAAAATTGAAAAATTTATTCATGAAGTTGGTGAGTTTATTATTTCTATTTGTATATTTATTGTAAATTTACATAATGTACTAACTGTAATTCAGTAATAAAATTTGCGCATTGCTATTAAAATATTATTTATGAATAGCTCTGAGGAAAACTATGGTTCGAGCACATCGTCAAGCATGGGCATGGCAAGATGAATGGGTAAATCTAACAATGGATGATATACGTCAGATTGAGCGTCAAACCCAAGAAGCTCTTAAACGAAAAATGGGTAGTAGTAGCAGTGGCTCCGAGATTTGTGAAGGAAATGACACTGTAGATGATACAAAAACTGCCACTAATTTAGCTGCCACAATGGGTAGTATAGAAAAAAGTGATCTAGAAGTAGCCACACCTGTAACGTCAAAACGAATGCAAGATTCTACCCTATATTCTCCAGCACCATGTGTTTCTAGCAGTTCTGATACCATATCAAGCAGTGTTCAACAATCATCAAGCATGTCAGTCCTAAAACATTTTTAATAATTGCTTGTAAGATTAAAAGTAAATTTGTGGTTTTTTTTTTATTCAGGCGAATACCTGTGAAAAAGAATTGGAATAATCCTAAATCACAAATACCTTCACCAGGATCTACTCAAAGTTTTGATACTGCTCCTAATTGGAGAATGGAAAGTTTGATTCGAGATTCAGATTCAGATCTGAGTAATGATGATGAATTTTTTGATTGTCAAGGTAAGATCAATACAATAATTTAATCGTCATCAACACTATGTTGAAAATCAAAATCTTTTTTTAGATTCTGAGCGGAGCGATGAATGTATTGGTTTTACAATGATGTGTGTTTTTTTTTTTATTTATTTTTTTATTTTTGTGTCTGTCATCACGTTATAGGACAGAAAAAATGCTTCGATTTTCTTCAATAGTACCTTTTCTGATAGGAAAGTGAATCTAGTTTGTAGTTTGGGGGTCAAAAGTCAAAATTTCCCAGTAGTTTTCATGAGCGCCTGGAAAAACAAATGAAAAATTATGGGAAAAACGGGAATTTTTACGGAAAACCAATTTTCGACAAAATCGATTTTGGTTTTTGGTATAACTCTAAAAGAAATGACCGTAGAGACATGAAATTTTGACCGAATGTTTATATAAGCATTTTCTACACATCATATCATTTTCAAAATATTCTGACTTATTTTGAGCTGTTAACGGACATTTTCAGTTTCCAAATTTTTTAGTTTTTTTTTCTATTAATATCAATAAAATTTTATTTGTTGGGCCAAAAATAATGAAAATTTAATACAAGGCTCCTGATATATTATTACAATAGCAATTGAAAAATATTAAAAATACATAGGCACACATTTTTTTTATAATCATTTAAAGTTCGAATTTTGACAAAATTTATCAAAATCTCAAAAATTATCAATCATTGTAATTAAACAATTATAAAATGTTCAGTTTTCTTAACTAAGGATTAAAAATTTAAAATAAAGATTGTAATAAATAGTACATACTGTATTCAAAAAATCTAAAAAATATTTAAACACAGTTATTTTTTATAGACATTTTAAGTTCAAATTTGGACGGAATTACATATTAAAATCAATTTTAACGAGTAAAAGTATATATTATAATATTTTTATAGCATCACTGATAATTTTAGGTTAATAATTAAATAATATGAATAATATTAATTCAACTTAGCAGCTACTGTAAAATAACAATATCAATATAATTTAAAATATCCTAGACTGACATACCGTCTCCGCTCAGAATCGTTTTTCTTATACAATGATATTATATCATTGAATTCAAATTTAATACCATCCATTATAGTACAGTGATCTACTTGTAGCCTACTGTACAGCGGAGCGACATCCACTTGACCCCCTTTTTATAAATTGATACGACTTGAATGCTATTAATTGTTATGTGGCATTTTAAGCACAACATTTGTAGTTTTTGAATAGTTCATACACTTTATAACTTAATCATGTCCCTAGTCCCTATACTTAAAACTTTTCGTATTATAATTTAAATGTATTTTAATTTTAATATTAAATAATAAATACTTTTATTTTCCATATTATAAATAATTAAAAGAAAAATGTTGTGGGGTACTTGATTTTTTTCTTTAGTAATTTGTAAATTAGGTTGTTTTTTTAGTTTTAATTTATTATACAAAAACAAAATAATAAATAATAATAATAGACATTAAATTGGTAAATGCTTCTCAATCTTTTTAGCACAACAACCCAAATTTTGCCTATAAAATCTATCGCTGTCATTGCTTGACAGGAGAAAAAAAGCAATTGATCTATATTTATTTCTATTGTGTTGAAGTCGGATATGGTGATAGAAAAAACTGATTTGTTTTCAGTTCAATAATATTGATTGTCTTATTGCAATAATCAAACTTAATATTTATTTGATAATGGAAACACTGGGAATAGTTTGATGTTTTCTGTCTAATTTTCGGGATTTAAAATACTTTATAATTTATAGTATTTACAGTTAAAAAACATAAGCTTCTTGATCCATCAATAATTTGCTCATGAGCCATCAGTTAGCACACCTTACAGTTTGAGAAACGCTGAAGTAGAAAAACATTGCATGATATATTTTGTATAGTTATATCTTAAATGGACATAAAGGGATGACTTTAGTAAATAATTTGTATAATTATAAAAGCCCCATGTTATTTTTATTAAATAAAATCTCAACAAAACTTTTACTTTCAGAAACTTTACCAACTTCAGAAATTGTTTCACTCTCTAAATGGAGTTCTTTAACAATACTAAATGAACAAGAATATGATTCGTCCAGTATTCCTGACAAAGAAGGTTACTACTTGAAATCTTGGACATATATCATTTTAATGAATAATTATTAATATCTAATAAAAATGCATAAATAAATTTATTGTTCACAGATGATAGTATATTTTCTCCTACATATAAAAAGTCTTCTCCTTTTATTCAGCGTGGTCACAGTGTTGACACATGTCCAGGTTCGCCAGTAATTAGTAAAGAAAACAATTGTCAAATAAGTACACTTTTGATGATTATACATTCCGGTAGTGTACTAGGTAAATAAATATATATTTGTATGTTTGTACTTGGTAAATAATAAACTAATATAAATTAATATGTGTACTCATTTAAATAAATATTATTATAGATGCTAATTCTGATATTATGGCAAAGAAGTCAGATTTCACTACATTTAGAGGAGCATTTGAATCAGTCATGCGACAACACTACCCAAATATGATTGGTCATGTTGCAATGAGACTTATTCCGTGTCCGTCTATATGTGCTGAAGGACTAAGCGTATTATCAAAGTAATATTATACATTTAAACTATATTTTAAACATTTATTTAACAATTTAAGTATTATTTTAGGTTGAGCCCTTACAGTTTTGATGTATCTCCATCTGGTATGGAATGCACAAATATTACCCATGATTCCGTCCCAATAGGTGCTATTCCTATACTAGCAGGTTGCTCGCATGATTATAAAGACATAGTATCTAATGTTATCCGTATGGCAAATCAAGTATATCGAGAATTTATAAAGTCAGATGAAGGTTTTGGATTTAATGGCCGAGTTTATTTTATAGGTTTGTAAGATTAATTTTAATTTATAAGTATGTATTTATTATTTTTACCTATTTATTTATATTACCATAGGAGATTCTATGGGATCTGTAATAGGATATGATGCTTTGTGTAGAAGTCCTGATTCTCATTCGTCACACGATGCAAGTAGACATAGCACTCCAGAACATGTTCCGAAAAAAAATGACAATGGTATAAACAAAAATTATGAAACACTCAAGATTCATAATAATTAATTATAAAAAAAATTATTTCAGATGATTGCACTTCAGTTGGTAGTATGGACTCTTCTTTTAAGGTTTTGGTTACTCCACCAGTTAGAAGAAGATCATCATCCACAAGGTACTTTTATTTTTTTATCAAGATTGTATTAGTACCTATTAATATTACCTAAATGAAAACTGATGATCTTTATTATTTCAGTGACAGTAATGTATGTTTGGACTTTGAAGTTAACGAAATGTTTATGTTTGCATCTCCGTTGTCACTTGTATTAGCATTTAGAAAAATTTCAGCTCATAAATATGATAAGTCAAGTAAGTTCTAACTGTGTTTATTAATAAAAGTATACCATATGTATTTTTTCTTACAATTATTTTATTCCATTTCAGCTTCAATTCAACGGCCAGCCTTGCAACAAGTCTACAATTTATTTCATCCATCTGATCCTATTGCATCTAGATTAGAACCATTAATTTCTGCAAAATTTTCAATTCTGCCACCCGTTAACATCCCACGATATCAAAAATATCCTCTTGGAACAGGACAACCATACTATTTATGTAAGTGACCGAGCAATGAGTAAATTATGTTGTTATTCATTATTCTCTCTGTGTAGTAGAAGCAGTGCAAACAAATCCTCAATTGTTTACCGAACACAATCATGCCAGACGTACATCTGAAGCAAGTATTCTGAGTACAGTTTCTGGGATAGCCGATACACTTCCAATTCAAGCAATAAACAAATGTAAGTTGTTTTTAAACTACTGTCATTGCACAATATAATGAGTCTATTATTTTAGTGACAAAAAAATGGTGGGGCTCTAAGAGATTGGACTATGCTTTGTATTGTCCTGACGGATTGTCAAATTTCCCTACAAATGCTTTGCCTCACATATTTCATGCTAGCTATTGGGAATCCTCAGATGTCATTGCATTTATTTTAAGACAAGTAAAAATAAAATATAAAATTTTAAAAATGTTATAATAGCATTGTAAATTCTTAACTGATTTTAAACTTAATTTCAGTTTGCTATATTTGACTATAATAGTTCAATTGGAAATGAGGAAAAAGAAATGGCTACTTTTAGCCCCAGTCAACCTAGAGAAAAATGGCAGCGTAAAACGACTTTCATTAAGATAAAAGTAATTAATAGTAAACTATAATATATCTCTTAATATAAAATATATTAATCACTTTGATCACATACAGAATTCTACTGCAAGCCATCGAGCAAATGATGTGATAATTCGAGAAGGTTTGTCACAGATAATTAGTGCTCGTTTTATTTATGGACCATTTGATATGTTTTCATTGGCTGGTGTGTATTTGTTTTATTATTTTGATAAGTAGCTTACATACCTATTAAAGTACTATATTAATACATTGGTTGAAATATTATAATATTTTCTTAGGGGAAAAAGTTGATATCCATATAATAAGAGAACCTGGTAATGGTGAATGGACACATTTAACTACAGAAGATTCAGATAAAAATGGTCGAGTCACCTATACAATACCTGAAAATAAATCTCTTGGATTTGGAATATATCCCGTTAAAATGGTTGTTAGGTAAATATATCGTTATAACTCCAAATTCCAATGTAAATTGTTGTAATAAATGATCTTATATTTTTTAGAGGAGATCATACAAGTGTTGATTTTCTGTTAGCTATTGTTCCGCCTCAAACTGAAACTGTTGTATTCAGCATAGATGGATCATTTTCTGCCAGTGTTTCTGTTACTGGCCGTGACCCAAAAGTTCGACCTGGTGCTGTTGACATAGTGAGGTAATGTGTACCAACATATTTGATACACCTAGCCACCTAGGTGTCAAAATTTGGCAAACTTGTTCATTATATTAAAATAATATGTAATTGGCTCACATCAATAACCAAAATATAAATTATAATATTCATTTTTAAAAATATAGTTTGTAATTTGTATATACATTTAAAAGGTATATTTCATTTACTATGTGCAATAAAGTATATTGAATAATTTAAAAAAAACTTCAAAAATACTGATTTAAATAATTTTTATTAACTAATCGCGTGTAAAATGTAGATAATATAGAAAATACTTTAATTAATCGTAACATTTAATTTTTCCATCTATACTAAAACATAGTTGATATAACTTCATAAATTATTTTTCTCTTCACACAATAAAATTAAATATAATGAAACAATTTTTATTGTATTATCAGTATACAAAAAATGATATTATCAGTGTAATATAAAAAAGAATGTTATTAAATAGTAGATTTAAAAAATATTACTTCTTAATTTGGTTTGTCAATAAAGTTATCGCATAATATGTTCAATTTTATCTGACTAAATATTTTATATGTATAAATATAATATGATATATAATAAATTGAATAATTTAAATGACACTTTATAGACACTGGCAAGAATTGGGCTATTTAATAGTCTATATTACGGGAAGACCAGATATGCAACAACAACGCGTTCTGTCATGGTTGAGTCAACATAACTTTCCTCATGGACTAGTTTCGTTTGCTGATGGTCTTTCTACAGATTTCCTTGCTCACAAAATCACATATCTCAAAAGCCTTGTGCAGGTAAATATACCACATAATATAGTGAAATCCCTCCGACAACACTAATATACTTTTTCCACGTGAATGTTATTTTCAGGATCATAAAATGATAATACATGCGGCCTATGGAAGTAGTAAAGATATTTCTGTCTATAGTGCATTGGATCTGAAACCAAAACAAATATTTATCATAGGCAAAGTGGGTCGTAAACATCACTCTATGGCAACTGTGTTGAGCGATGGTTATGCTGCACATTTATCAGCCTTACAGTGTCACGGAGGATCTAGACCAGCTCAAGGAAACGCTCGGATGCTTTTGACCTCAAGAGGACGCTTCGGACATAACGCTTCAATGAGACGTAGGAGGTGTGTATTTTAAATAAGTATTTGTTTTTAAGATACCCGTATACAAGATTAATAATCAATGATAAATATGATACATAAATTGTATTTTTCAAAATGTATACTACTTATCTTTACCACAGAAATAATGTAACTGATATTACAAACCGATAGTAGATACAAACCCAATTGTAAGGACTAAGGGCTATGTTTGAATATTTTCTTTAAATATATATTTTTCTATGTTGTTCAGACCGGTCTTGCACAATAGTGAAGTTTTTGTTTAATCATTGATTTAATTACATCAATCACATCCGTACTCAAAACATATTTAAAATATCTTTGGTTTAAAAGGTGTGTAAACTACTTGAAATAATAATTTTTTTTTTAATTTTTTAAAAGTTATGATTAATTTTCTGTTTTGATATTAGACTTCCACTAAACAAATTAAAATGTAAAGATCAGTTAATTTAACCCGTAATATTGACAATGTCTCACAATATGTTTGAAACACGAGTCATTTTTTTAAAGATATATTCATCTATTTCTATGGTTTTCATCAACAATTAAATTCTTAAAAGATAACCATCAGAGGTTATTCTTAAAATTATCATGACCTAAACTTGTCTTGATCAGGTGTCCCGAGAAGAGGTCTGGCGATGCACATGGTTCCAATAATTGATCCATACTTGACCGCATATTATGGTGCAAGTAAATGTCAGGTAAACAATATGAGAATGTGCTTTGTGTGGAACAAAAAAAAACCTTGTTTCTGGTGTATGTAAAAAAAAACTGTGCACATTCTAGTAAAATTGATTTCTTTCTTATCCCTACCCATGCTTTTGTTTCTACCTAAAATGACTGTAGTAAATTACACTGGATTTAATAATTGAAACACATATCATATTTTTTCAGTTGTCTTGTTTTTCATCCTTTGATACCTTTTAGTATACATTTGCTTGATTGTCCCTGCACTTCATCCATACACTTCAATTACGATACAATTATTATTATATTTTTATGTACATAGCCATTTACTATGTATACTTTTACTACTGCCACTGTGAAACGACCACATACTGTATATTGTATGTTATGAATTGTTCATATTCAATTTTTTTAATCAATATCTTTCTTTAAAAAAAATTTAATAGATCTGCAAAAAGGACAACATCATTTCCAATTTGTTCGATGACCAGATCCACGAGCCGTAACAGATACGATAATCTTTGATGTTGTTCTTGGTCGTGTTTTCAACACCATTCCTCAGATGGTTCCTGATGACAGCGGCGTAAATTTTGTCTGTGTGCATTTATTAAAAAAAATTGTTACTGTGTGATTATTGTAAACTGTTGTCATTATTGTTGTAAGCTGTTGTCATTATTGTTGTAAGCTGTTGTCATAATTGTTGTTTTTTTTGTTATTGTTGTCTTTTGAAACTATAATATTCCTCACTATTATTGTCTCATTGTCTTTTGTCTTAGGTTCTTTGTATGTACATTTTTTATGTATTATTACCAATCTAGCACATTCCTATTTTTTATTGATTTTATTATTTTCATTCTCCATACTGTCCATTATGTTTTATAAATATTAATCATTTCCATTTTATTCTTATTTTTTAATGGTACTATTATATCTGTACAGATTTTATTTTATTAAACGTGTCAAGATCTTGTATCTTACCAATCATCAAAAAGGCTGTGCCGAGCATATTGACAATGTTCAGTACAAAATCTAGGCTGCTAATATTATTGCCTTTAATATATTATATTATTTTATTTATTAATATTATTATTTCTATCATTTTGTTTTATGTTTTAATATTATTGTTTCTATCATTGTGTTTTATGTTTTAATATTATTGTTTCTATCATTTTGTTTAAGTTTTAATTTTAACTTCTTATCTAAATTGATTAACTCAAAATCAATATTAAACTCATTTAAAGTCATATTTTCTAGTCAAGTGTGGATCAAACAAAATTATCTATTTTTTAAAAAAAAAATTAAAATAATACTCAAGTGTAAATATTTTTTTCATTAGCTATAAGTTATTATTATTATATTAGTGAATGGAAAATATTGTTTGTAAAAATGAAAAATATGTGATATTTTTTATTTTCATTTTTATATACTTGTATGTCTGCCGTAGACAAACTAATTGGAAGAACTTCAACTTGTTTGTTTAATTTATTGTTAAAATGAAACAATCATGTACTTCTAATGTGTACACCCCAAAATGTTTTGTTGATTTGTCTCCTCTCTGTGCTCGTGTTGTAATCTCAAGTTAGGTAAACTTTGCATCTGATTAATACGGCAGCTCTACTAAAACATATTTATTTAAATATATTATATTAATAATTATTATAGTAATTAGATAATGCGGTCGGATGTGAATTTAATATTACTTTATAATTATATAATAATTGTATTGAAATGAGTTGTTAATATCAAATCTTTTTGTGTGTAGTTTGTTTTCTATTGGTGTACCATAGTCACTATTATGTTATTACCAATAAATCATTAAAAAAAATGTAAAACTATTATACAGTTTAATATTATAACTGCGTGCAATGTTATTTAATATATAAGATGTATGGTTCTTATTGTTTGTATTTATTATCATCTATATAGTGTACACATGACATCCACATAAATCAATTAAGTATTTTATTATGAAGATATAAACATTTATTTCACCACCAAGGAAAAATACTACCGGTATTACACTAACATAAATGCCCCTAAAAAAGGTAGGTAACATTTTGATTGTTTTTTAATAGTGAAAATAATATATAATTTTAATTTTTTTCGAGCATTTCAAAATAGCCAATTTGTTAATCTGGTTTTTAGAAAACTTGGTAATAAAAACATTTATTTTGCGAAATATCCAAAATAGTGCTTTTGACAACAAAAAAAACAATTTACCTATTGAACATTTCTAAGTTCACTTAATAACTGTGTCCAAATATTACCAAAAATTATTTATATACTTTAACTTTGAACTTCACCATTATATTATTATACACATATTAATTAAATACTAATATTATAATTTATATAATTATTTATAGGTATGTAATAATATATGGTCTAAATAATACTAAAATTACATTTTAAAATAGGTATACAAGGGGGGAGGGGTGAACAGTGTCCAGCGGAATCGATAATGTATAAATATTGTAAACAGTAGGCGGCGGAGTCGATACAAAATGGGAAGCATCGATAAACGCCCGTTGTGGCCTGAAAGCCATGAACGTTTGAAGTTCAAATTTTCCAAGATTAGATATTCACTCGATTTTTCATGTAGTGATTTTCTTATTTTGCTGTTATTCAAAAACGAATAACTGTTGATAGGTACTTGCAATTTAAACCATTTTTTTTAAACACTAATTATTTTATCAATTTCTATACTTGATAATATTTTCAAAATATTTTGACTCGTATTGTGCTGTTTACGGATATATTCTGTGTACAATCTTTTCAGATTTTTTTTCTACAAATGTCAATTAAATTTTATTCGTTGGGTCAAAAAGCTTGAAAATGTAATACAAGGCTCTTGATATATTGTTATACAATAGAAGTTAAAAAAATATCAGGCACGATTTTTTTTTATAAGCATTTAATGTTTGATTTTTAAAATTTATCAAATTTTAAATTTTAAAATTTATCAAATTTTAAATTTTAAAATTATTTTGTAGTTAAAAATTGGTAAAATATTCAACTTTTAAATCTAAGGATTGAAAATTTAAATCAAAGTTCCACGTAAGTAGGTTATTCAGTAAACAAAAAATCTCAAAAATATAAACACAATTTATTTTATAGTTAGTTATAGACGAAATTACATATTAAATGACCAAGAATAACGATTTCAGTTATTTTCTTGTAATTTTATAATACTAATTCAACTTGCCGACCACCGTTTTAATAATAAGAAATAACAATATAAAATATCCACACTGATAAACGGTCTCAGCTCAGAATCGTCTTTCGTGTATACAATGATAATTGATATTATATATCATTGAATTCGAATTGAATACCATCCAATAAACAGCGACCCACTTGTATCCTACTGTAAAGCAGAGCGACGTCCACTTACCCGCTTTTTTTTTTAATTAATTCTGTAAACGAACAGATATCATCGAATAATTCAACATGTCGCACCGTTTAAACAATACATGAAAAAACTATATGGTCTATAGGTACGAATGATGAGTTAAATAACATTTCAGAAGGTAACCACGGTATGTACATAACCATATATAGTAGGTACCTATCTATACGGTAGCGGGTATTACACTATATAGGCACGGTTATACCAGAGCTCGACTTGGGAGTGGATGCAGGAGGACGGAGTAACCAAACTAATTTTTCAGAAATTTTACCGTATCCTCACTATTAATTTTAAGGGGAATCGGTACCGTGATTTCCTGTCTTTGTCTAACACAGGCGCAACATATGAATTCAGACGTGTTTTTTGGCAAACGTACCGATTGATATAGTGAAGCAAAAAGAATTCTGAAAACAGATTTGAATTTGTCGTCAAGTCTACTTGAGATCGGTCAGACCACATATTTTATATTATACCCCAAAACCCTAAAATTATTGTATTACTAAAGAGTAATTAAAAAAATTTCATATTTCATTTTTTGGAGAAGTGTAAATCAAAAAATCAAAAATGTAGACTGGCCGATCTCAAGTAGACTTGACGACAAATTCAAATCTGTTTTCAGAATTCTTATCGCTTCACTGTATCAATCGGTACGTTTGCCAAAAAACACGTTTGAATTCATATGTTGCGCGTGTGTTAGACAAAGACTGTCTTTGAAAGACAGGAAATCACAGTATCGAATCCCCTAAGGAGAACGTACTTCATGATTCTGCATTTTTATTAAAATGAGCGAGTTACCATCATAATTTGTCTTATGAATTATTCCGTAACCGCTGATCTATAAATTGGTTTATATTAAGTATATATTAACTAAACTATTAACTTATTTCAATTTTATTATCCTTTTAAGTTTGTTATTATTTATAACTATAATATATATAAAAGGTGCCTCTGCAGTAATTGCCTATGTCTTATATTAACTTGTATTTGTATTATTTTTTTAAATTTATTATTTAAACATATTTTTTATGTGATTTAAAGAGGGATATTCGGAGGTGTGAGAGCATAGTCACTAAGGCTCAGTAACGTTTAACAACCGATGGGGACGGTCTTTTTTTAAAGGTAAACAGAGTCACACTTCTTAAATTTTTCCAAGTCGAGCACTATTACTTACGCACATCAAAATAAAAATAAAAATGTATGTTGTTACTAACATAGTCAATGAAAAATGATAAAACTAAAAAAAGTACCTTGCAAATAATATTGAATATTTAATTTAAAACAGAAAAACCCTTAGAAATAAGTTTTAAAATGTGTTTCGTGGTAACGTAAATTTAATGAGTTCGATTGGGTTCAACGTAGGATTTTCCAAAAACTTAAATCGCTCTAAATCGTTTCTACAACATCGTCGTTGAAACATAAAATTGTCAAAAGCACAAAATAAAATATTGTGTATAAATACACAATTTCACGTAACAAAACTAGCACACGCGTGACTTCTAGTAGCGTGGAAAAACGGTGCATTCGAAATACATCATCGCTATATATATATCATAATACATCGTAATCATAATCACTACCGTCGCAATATATCATACTATATATCGTCGTGATTCTAAAGACGACCGGTCACATGCACACAATATTATTATTATATAGGTACGATAGTCGAGGACGAGAATGGCAACCCTTCCGCACGTGGAAATTACATCCGGACAAACTGCAATCTGCAGGAACCGC
Source organism: Nasonovia ribisnigri (assembly GCA_027563435.1). Lineage (NCBI taxonomy): Eukaryota > Metazoa > Arthropoda > Insecta > Hemiptera > Aphididae > Nasonovia > Nasonovia ribisnigri. The sequence continues at coordinate 152,643 of JANEHU010002040.1, forward strand.
GGCGGTCATCTGTCTGTCTGTTTTTCGGCCGTCGCTCGCAATAATGCAGAAATATAACAATAATATTATCATCATAATCTCTTCTGCACGACACGACGCACTCGCATGACATTACGGCTAAATAATATTGGCGTACAACAGTCGACAACCGTCGCGACGATATTATTATAATAATATTATAACACCGCGCGTATCCCGCTCGGCGACCGCCGTTCGTCGCGGAACCGAGGCCGACCCACCCCGGCTCAGCCCGGTGAACGCCTATTTATAAGTCGGTTAAGCCTCGAAAGTCCGCGTTTACACCGCACATTACGCGCCCGAACGCCACGCGACGCGCGCCGGTTTCCCGACATCACAATAATAATAATAATAATAATATGCCGTCGGGCTCGAGCGGCGACCACATTACCGTACGTACAGCCGTCTCGTCTTCTGTGAGCTGGTCGCGACGTTTTCTCACGGCTTAATAATATATTATTATATTATACCGTCGAGTGGGTTTCCTCCTACCGCGGTCACGCTTTTCCGCGCGACGAACTGCAACCTCCGCCGCCGAAAACTATACCGCACAATAACACGACCGCGTTACACGTTCGCTGGTTTCGGCGTATACGTACCGCTGTTTTAATACCGCGATTGATGACCACAATCGAATATCAGAATATCGTATGTATACGTAAAATTATATAATATCATACCCGCGGCGCCTCGACTTGCCCGTCGTCCACCTGCCGATAGATCCATCGATTTCAGAGCGAGTTGATCGGTGCAGTTTCCGCGCGCAAGAGATGAACAGAAACGTCAGAAAGGATGCAGCGGACTCCAAAGCAGGGTTGGTGAAAAACGAAACGCCGGACGAAGAGATCAAAGTGCGTACCTACATCTATACACGTTGTTAAATCGGTCGAATGCGACGAAATGATTTATCAATTTTTTGTTTATCTGCAATATATACTGTTGTATAATATTGTACATCGTAAATGGGTATAATGGATAATTTATGCACTATGACATATGCATTATTTACCTATAGGTATACATATCACACACAGTTATTGCGCTTAACGGTACAACGCTGCAGCTGTATATGTGTATATAGAAACTGGCAACTGCACGTCTGCACTGCGTGAAAACACACATTTCGATATTGCACTATTGCGTGGTGCAACAAACAAATTGCATAAAACATATTTTTACGTTCATATATATATATATAATATAGGTGTATATATTTATCTGTGACATGTGTGCTAATGTGTAGGCATAAGGCAAATATAATAATATATAAGCAGCGAGTATCACATGTATATATATATCATTGCCATCATCTATATAATCGTATACCATAGTATATAGTTAACGCATGTGCCTAACGATATGATAGTGTTTACCGGTGTCGCGTGTCGTCTCCTTTTCTCTATAGGCAGTTTCTATTTGCCCACGACTCGTGTTAAAAGTGTCAATTTTACTATTTTACATACAATTTCCGCCATCATATATGCATGAATCGTATAATATATTTTACTGCGACAGAAAACGATAATATATAAATGTAAACGCAAGACATGGTCTGTTTGATTTGAATTACAATAATATATTATTATGTGACTATAAATATTAAAAACATAAATAACTAATCTACAGTGCAATATATCTAGGTGATATTAATTTGTTATCATTATTGAAATCGTAAACCTTCTATATTCACTAATATTATATATAGCGTTATTATTAATATTTACTTATTGTGCCTACTCTATATATTTGCCTTGACCTTAATCCATCGATACAACTTTTTTTTTCTAACATAGGACCCTATACAGAAGCGCATCTGTTTTAATGCAACACGTGGACAGTATAGGCTAGCGTGAAACACTAACTACAAACAAATTATAAATAGAGCTTTGAAGTTGCACACTATAATAGTATTACATTGCCTAACCGAACGTCTTAAAATTACTGTAAATCCAATGAGAAGTAAATCCTAAAAATAGACAAATCTGTGTTCAATATACTAATGCCAATTTATACAATTCTCGTAGGTACATAATAATATATATTATATATGTCACACTATTAAGATCATTGAAAAATTTACATAATTTTTAATATGTATTATAATTAATATAATTATTGGAATATAAGATTATGAGTATTGAGTCAATACTTAGATAGATTAGTCTTCTATTACCTTCTCTTTGTTTTGCTTAGTTGTGTATGTTTAGTGAAAAAGCTGGTAACATTATACTCCTCATTAGAACTATTTCCATATTATTTGATAATTACCTACACTATAGTTATTTTTATTTTAAACAACAACGAAACTTTTTACTAATACTTTTTTAACGGTTTGACAACTGTAATACCGAAGTTTACGTTTGGGTATACCTTTACTATGTATTTAAAAAATTTAAATCGACTTCTCAGAAGACTTTATAGTTATTATTTGGCCTATGAGCCTAGGACTTGTGATATTATGGTGCGAACTACTAGTTTGGCCTATTATAATTGTTTAAATTGTAATGTGTTTACTAAGTACAAATCCAAGAAACGTATATGTACTGCAGAATATACATGGTGGTCTTTTTAGATAAACACTTCTTGAAAAGTATAATGACATTTTTGTGAATATTATTTTTTTCATAATTTACAGGCACACATCATTTTTGAAAAAAAACATATTTTTTACTGTTTTTTTATTGTTTTTACTGTTTAATTTTTTGAAAGACAGCATAGGTACATATTTAATTTCATGTATCAAATCAGGATATTTTTCTTAGTGAGTCGAAAAAAATTCATGTGTGAGCCAACATTTAGTGGTTGAATTCTGAGATAAATAGTATAGTTGACGGGTTACGGGGTACTACCTGTCCTAGAGACCAAAGAATATATATCATATATGTGCAAAATATTGTACCAATTGGTCAAAAACTGTGGATTTGCATGAATAACATTAGATAGGTCTTTGATTTTATAAAATAGATCATAAATATTTAATAAAAAAAAAACTAAAATAAAACTTGAATGAAGACATCGATATAATGTAATGAAATATTGGTATTTTAGATGCTGAGCGGAACGATGAATCATGCGAATGTACCTATAGGTTTTTAAATTTATTTTCTTTATTATTATCTCTGTGCCTTCTGGAACACTAAATGGAGCTATTTCAATTTTAAAATGAATATTATAAAAGTGTGGGGTTTCTTGTAGCAAATCGGATCTTTTCGATAATTTAGGGGTCAATAGTAAAAATTTCGTTTTCAAAATAATCTTGAAAAACAAAAAATAAGTTATGGAAAAATAAATATTTTTCACAAAAACAGTTTTGAACAAAATCAAGTTTGTTTCTTTATTGCAATTCAAACTGAATAGAGACTTGAATTTTTTCACCGAATATTGTTAGGTATAAAATATTATTTGTAGGGAATTGAAACTTATCGACATTACTTATACTATGAATTATACCTAAAAAACAACGAAATGTTCAAAATATGTGAACCACTTTTTAGCTTCGAATATATTCATTTCCATCCTACCTTCTTCGGTATTGCCTCCAAAGTTTATTAAGAAAAAGTAATATTATATACAATAATAATACATAATATTAATTTGAATAACTATAATATATAGCAGTATAATAGTATAAATATAGTTTCTACAATAAAATATCCTTAGAAATATAGGTTCTGAAGACCGTCGGAAGACGGTCTTCGCTCTTCAGTATAGTTATTTTCATCGCATATTCATACAACAACGATCTATCATTGTATATTCGTGTTCAATGATCTATCATTGTATTCGAATTTAATAAATTCATATTATCTACTGTGACCTACTCAATGACGATAAAACACTCGACACCTATACAGCAAATAGCGATTTCTCGGTTTTTTTTTTCGTTTAACATTTTAAATAAATAAAGTTAAAAAACGTATCAATCTGAAATCTTACCCCTAGAATGTTCCTTTATCAATTAATTAACCGTTTTATCAAATATTAACCTCGTCACAATACGATATACATATATTATATATTCATATTACGATGGTTCCAAATCGTCGTCGCGCGGGTCAGTTTTCCCTTATTTAAATATATTTCGCACCGAAATAGTCATCTATATACCGTCACATAAAATTTGGTGTGCAAACCCTGCAGCAGTGTACCCGCGACGAGCGATGATGGTACTATTACTATTATATAGTAGGTACCGTATACACGAGTACCTATCCTATATAAACTCATATACCTATATATAGGTGTTCGATGTATTTTACAACAATTCAACATAATATATAAGTGCCTTCGCAGCTATATACGCCGCACGTCCGTTCTAAATTTTCCCGCGTTTTTTCCCCCCTCGCCGCGCCTACGACGATGGCGTGATGTAAAATTGATCGAAAGACGGCGGCATCCCGAGCAATAGATCGTGTGCATATATATAAGTGTACATATACATACTTATATATATATAAGTGTACATATGTATATATATGTATATAGTATGTATAAATACGCGTATATATGTGCATATCGGATTTCTCTCCTTGGCGCGCGCGATACACGGGGCGGCGACGGTGGAACGGGAAGCGGCGGAGGTGAGGGGCTTAAAGGCGTGCAAACTGACACTGCTATCGAGTTACCGACACGAGCGTGTCCGTCCGTTCGCCACACTTTTCGTTTGCCATAGACGCATAGCTGCTGCACCGTCGCGGGCTATCCCGCCATGCGTCCTCTCGCGAGTTGGTATGGGTGCCCAATATAGCTGTATTATTATATTATTATGTAGATATATATATATATATATTATAGCAGTGGTGATCGGGTTAATATTGCCCAGGTGATCGAGGGTGGCATGATTTATGGCGGCGGTACAGGACGGATGCCAACGTATACGTCTTATTAGGTATATGTGTATATACTATATATAATATATATATAGGTATATAATAAGACGCTGTATTGTTGGGGGATATACGCACACAGGCGTCGTGAAATAAGACCGCGACGATGTGACCAAATTATTTCGTCGAACCATATATACATTGGCCCATAACTCAAATATCATATAGTGATATCGAATAGATATCTTCAACATAAAAATCGTATATCTATATGCGTATACGTATTTGAGATTTCTAAATTTGTATACCTAGGTACTCGTATAGTTATAGTTATATGAATAATACAATTGTATAAAGATAATATGATTTATGTCGAGTGCCCACTTATGTGACTACTTATACAATACGATATATCTTGCAGTAGGTACTTATTAGTTTTTATTATGTTTATTAAAATAATAAAAATATAAATCTCGATATTTTTTACGTTTTTGATAATTAGTCTATTAGGTACTTCTTCAACAGTAATAGGAATATTGCGTTTTGCTATAATCGAGGACCAGACTAAACAAGTGATGATAAAATTATTGATTGGATCAGCTATTGTCGATAATATCATAGGTAGATTATATACCTACAATTATATAATATAAATTATAATATACTATGCTATATAGATTATAGCACCATAAATACTATATAGATAACAGTATGTTATATATTTAACTCTAAGATCTTAAGCTTTAAATTTTATGTGAAGAAAATATAAATTTATAAAATCATTTAAATTAAAAAGTTTTTTTTAATTACTACCTGGGTCATGAATAGTAATTTTTCAATTTACAACTATATTAAAAAATAGGAACTAAACATTATGTTGAAATGGCATCCTAATGTTCCTTTTTATAATTAACTGGCAATTGCACACTAGCTGTAGTGATTTAGGCAATAAATCAGAAAGAATGCATTTATAATTACATTTTAAATGGCTCTCTCAAATAATGAATTTTGATTTTAAAGGCATAGTTGTGGTGAAGTCAAAATTACTCCTTATAGGCGGCCCAGCTTGTTAAAACGTCCTGTTTAATCCAATGTAATCCGGTTGAGAAATTGGATGTCTCCTAAATCAGCGAACACGTGGTTATACTGGTATATAAAATTATAACACTATATTGGTTAAAAATGTAAAAATGTTATAAAATATTTAAATATGTAATATGCAGCAATTCCCAATGGCCATACGACGAAGGTATTCTGTTTTCTTAAATAATTATAATACATTAAAAAATATATATCATTATTAATACATTATTCAAAAATACCGGGAAAGTAGTTCTATTGTGTCTTAGGTTCTTGTCATTGAGTATATTATACAAATTACCATGTTTATAAAACCATATTATACGAAATATTTGAAACATTTCGTGTATATAATATAGTGCTTACAACAAATTATTTTGAATTATAATTTTTCATCGGAATTTGGATTCATTCCAAAACATGATTTATTGCTTATGATATTATGTTTGTAAATGTAAGTAAGTTATACAAACATTATATCATTATGAAAGTTAAAACGTAATGGAGAATTGCTTTTACTTATACTTACTTATACCTACTTAATTTGTTTCAAACAATACAATTAATTAATCGCATTTGCATCACTGAAAATATAACATTTAAAATGTTAAAATACTTATTTAAGTTTATGTAAGTTACCAATATATTTATATATATATATATATAGTTATGGACTTATATTTTAACAGTATATGTTCAGATATAACTACAGGGCAGCTGAAAACGGTAGATTACCAAAAAGTCCGTTTAAAAAGTACTAGGAAAAAAGTCCTTCGTTTAAAAAATCTGAGGCATAAAACATCAACGATAAGAAAGTCCGGTACATATAATACTTAATTAAACTGAGAAATCATACCATTATATTATGTATATTGATATATAAATTTATGAAAACTGGATTTTTTTGGCTTAGGATTTATCTACTGAGGATATTTTTACCTGGACTTTTTTCCCTATGACTTTTTACCGCGATTCGTTATAGACACATTGGTAAAGTGCGTGTACCTATACCTACCTCCCCACATAAAATATCTACTGTAGAGGCTGCTTCTCTCCGAGTTTCATTTCAATGTAGGTATAAATATTTTTGACAAGTGATAGTGGGTGACATAATCTTAATTGCTTGTACTTAAATATAAAATAATGTATGGAGTCGTGAAAATACATAATATATACGATATACCTAGTAATATAATATATTACGATAAATATTATGAACGCGGAACATTATACCATAAGTAATCATAAAATATTAAAACCATTAATCGAATAGGTGATAAAAAACTCAATTTTGGCACTCGTTATACATATTATATTTATACAGGTATATAATATTATCTTCATGCTATATTTCATATTTTCTGGCCAAACAGTGTGTGTGACTGATAAACGCATCATTATACATATAATATACTGTTCGTATGTGTATACCGTAAATAATGTAATATGTATTCATATATATATATATTATACATAGGTGTACATCACATTATTGTGTCCTCACTTTAGGGTTTACAGTTACACATTATATTTCATTATTTCACCCGATATCCACACTATAGCTATCATTATCCGTCCTTTGTGCGTCACCCAATACCACCCGGGCGGCGGCGGAGCACGGTATAAATGTCTGTGGAAAAACGAGAACAGCTTTTAATCAATCCATTTTTGTCTCTCCTTCATAGCAGCACACACGCGTGATGCGTATTACTATAATTGTATATAGGGACATATTATCATACATTATACAGGTACGAGGTATACCACTCAAATGTTATTTCAAGAAGTCCAGACGAAATTATTCGTGAGCCCGCGTGAACTGCCAGTGAATTGTAATAATCCGTATGTATATAGTAGTGTTGTAGGTTCGTGTATCGTGTACATAACGCGAAGTTAATTTTTGAATATTTCGAAATATAATATACAATAATATAGGTAGGTGCGTAAAATATTTCATACGTACCTATACAATTACGCGTGTGCGCAGGTTGGGTGAATGCTATACAGCTGTAATGCTGTATAGTATAGTTTAGCTGGTAATTGGTATATAGGTGGTCAGGTAGGCATAGTAGGTAGTCGGTACCTATAAGACATATAAGTTAGATCTTATCACTTAAGGATGGCAAAGCCGTTGACGACATGCCCTCATGCCTCGTCTCTATTATTGTCAGTAATATTTTTTTAACTTATCTATAATATGCAGCTCAACTCTTGAGTGTTTTTAATGGAAGCCCTCTTCACCCATCAACAATAAATTATCAATACCCATCGTATAGCACTTACGCTTACCTATTGTAAATAATTATTCTATAGATTGTTTAATAAAAAAATTAAGTTAAAAAATACTTCCAGGTATATTACGTTATGTATAAATGTTTTGATACATTTTTATGAAAATATTATTTAAATTATTAGCATTTTTATTAATGATATGATTTCTGATTGTATGACTGTAATATGAGTAGGTATAATTATAAATTCACGTTTTTAGAAGTAAGTATTGTGTCAACCCCGAATTACAAAACCGTGTAACCACGACGGTTATTTGACCGGGTGGCTGAGTTTGAGAGACCGACTAACTTTTGCTATTTCCATTGATTGAAGTTATTTTAATAATATGTCTAATTATTTTGTATATTAATTTGTTATAAATATTATTAGATGAAATCATCTAATTAAGGCACTCAAACCAAGGCCGATAGAATTAAAAAACTACCCATACTTATATAAATCCGTGTTTACGACCCGAATAATTCCACAATTAATAGTATAATATAAACTTTGATAAATAATAAAAAGAGAGGTTAAGAGTATTAATATACTCTCAATTGCTATTCATTAAAAACGCTTAATTACACCACCCCGGTTATTATATTGTTGTAAGGTAAAGTTTCAGGTATATATAAAAAAAACTTTCACGTTAGCGACTGCTATTCGTAGCTATAAATATCTATAGTGTCGTAGTCAGGATTTTTTTCTAAGGGGTGGCCTGATAATGCATTTACACAGAGTTGGTTTAATTAGGATCTCCGCATAACTCATAATTTTAGCATACTGATGTCGAGATTCTATTTTAGGTTTCGGTTAGTGGTTAGAAGACAAGTATACCCGAAGTGTAAATGCATACCTAATACGAAATGTATATGAAAAATCTTAAATCTACGACTAACGTCCAGTTAATTAGAAATGCTATAACGTTTGTAAGTTGTAACTAATACTACTCCAGTGCAAAATTTACAATAATTGTTCCTGCAATTTAACGTTTCAAGCGTGTACTCTAAAATCTAAAAAAATCATTTCCAAAAACTAAACATATTGTTTTAACACAATAAATTAGTTTATTAAAATACCGCATCAATATATATCTATGTATATGTTACTGCTGTTACTTGTTGTAATACACTATAAACATATAGACTATAGAGGTTGAATAAATTAATGTATAGGTACCTATAGTTGGTACTTAAATATATATTCCTATGTATTGTACAAATTATAATTATCTATAGTTTTATATATATTCTACATTTAATACGTTTATATACGTCATAGTATATAATAATATGTATTTATTATATATATATATATATAATATTTTGTAGGAGTATGTGAAAACCACTATGAACGAGATGCTTGGATGGTATGGATATGAAAAAATTAATTCCAAAGACTGTTCGCTGCAAAGTATGAATTTAGTTAAGCTCAGAGAAAAATATCGAGGTCGCTCGAAAAGCACGGAACCAGAAACTTCGTCAGACGAATACAATAGTCCACAATCACCAACAACGTCGAGTAATTTGATTTATTATATTATTTAATTGATAATAAATTATATATTTGTATTTACCTACACGCTTACCTACTAATGACTGTATGAGTTTCGTTTTTATAGTGACTTAAAAACAATTTAACGAAGATAAAAAATAACTATATGCAATGGTATAACATTATATCTAATTCATAATTTCTGTTTTAAAATAAATGTAGTTATAGGTAGTAAAACCATAGATTAAAATTGATTATACTAAGTATATTAATTAATCTACGGTAAAACTAATAAAAACTTACCTAGTAACCAATTCTAAAGCTGTAGGGTACTAGGGTATACGTTTTACCGTCGATATTAAAAACACTTTCGGTGTATAAGTTGACATGCCACAGGTCCGTTGACTGGTTAGGTGGGTATATTGACAATATTGTGTTATATGTTTGTAGACGAAAAGAAAACAAACAATCAATCTAGGTAGTTGATTAATAATGAAAATTATTTTTCAAATTTAGTATAATATTTAGATTGTTATTAAGTTAAAAATTATTGTACAATTATTAATACTTAAACGTGTGGGTAAACTGCGCGTCTTTCTGAAAAGTTTATTTTTATCAAAACCTATGGCCTCGGATCTCGATAGTTTAATATTCTCACTTTAGATTGACAAGTGATATATGAGATTATTCGTTTTTTGGATTCCACTATATCTTTATTAAAAATACATTTTTACCAAAGACTCATAAGATTGGCCTTGATAGTGAAATATCTGCTCATTAGATAGGCCATTCATTTTTCACAGATATAATAACATGTCGTTTTAAACTAATTTAAAAATATAAAAATCCATAAACGCATTGATAAAACTCAAATTTGATTTTTATTAGATTGGCCGCGATGGTTCTAATAAGCAACTGTATGATACATATAGGATAGATATTACACATTAATCACACATTCACACGACATATCATGTGAGAAGTCAGAAGAGCCGGAATACGTCAGATGATATTGGTGTAGTACTGCACGGGACCAGTGCTGCTGGCTCGCGCGGAAATGATATATGATAATAATAATAATACAAATATTATATAAAGCATATTATGCGCGTATAATGTTTTACGTATAACATATTATATTGGGCATTGGGCCTATATATGTATATTTATACGGTATACAACATCTGCACGAGACGTGTACATAAGCGTATATATGACTATGCAACACGCGCCGTCGGTGCGTTGTGTAGTGAAATGCCGCGGTTGTACGTATAGTAGTCATATCGCGTGTAGTTATTTTCGGTCTCGACAGAGAATGTCCCGAGTCAGCGCATAACATAATAACATATTCGAGTCGTCTCCGGCCTGGGACTGTATAGCGTATTACAATTTAACGAATTTATTGTAATGTACTATATTATATAATAACATATACGTGTAGGTAGCTTCGCAGTGTTCGTATTATAATAAACACCATCCATGTGTGGGTATATATATATATATATATATATACATCCGATCGGCGGTGTCTGACACAAAGACTCGTCTGTGCGTAGTCGTCTCGTCGTAATACAATATCGTTCGGGCGTAAAAAGCGCTCTCGGATGTCTCGTATAACGAAAATAAGGGTCATCTCGTCTCATCTCGACGCGAGCCGAGTGTGTGCCGCTGTGCCCATCATCCCGCGCGTACCGGGCGTGTGCGACGTGCGTACCGTTCCCGCTGCCGATGCGCCCAGCACGGATTATGCCTAATAATCGCCACGTTCGGTCTACCCGCGTCCCCCCCTCCCCCATATGGGTTGCCGGGTTTCAGTTTCAAATTCCCGATTACACTGATACGTTTATACATTTTATATTAAATATATTATATACATCCCACACAGTGTCGGTATATATAACAAACAGTCGTCTGAAGCTACCGCCGACGGTCTATTACAGGTAATAGGTGTATCAACGCTCGCGTAAAAATGGAATATATTATGTGAGATAGACCCGGTACGTCGGTGGTAAACTGTTAGACTTCTCGTATGACTATGTAATAATAACATGTACGCTGTAGTCAGTCCCCGCGGATATTTATCAAACCGTCCAAAGATGAGACCCCGGCAGTCTGCAGGAATATGTTCGACATTTAAATCTTTCATTTTTTTCCCTATAGATTTTAGAATCTAAAATATTGTCCTGCACTATTCCGTAGTATACTTACCTATTATAACTGATTCCTTAAATTGTATAAATATTAAAATAGGAATCATGTTATTATATTATATAGGTGTAAATTACGGTACCTAAATGGCTAAATTTTAGATCGTATATTATAATTGTTCCCTTTATATGCCAGTTATCTATTAATCGATAGAAGCTCCTAATTTGGACTGAAAAATATTTTTATTAAATAGTATCTAACCAGTAACCTGTATTGGATATTCACAATGTTTGTGATCTGACACTGCAGATTGCAGTAGTTTATTGTTATTAGTTGTTATATATTATTAGTAATTAGTTTATTTAAAACCGCTTCGACAGCTTAAAAAATAGCGAATTTCAAGTTTTAAATGTTTAATAGAATATAATACCTATTTGGTACATATTAATATTCGATTGTTTGTATATTGTAATAGACTCACCAGTACAGCAAATGACATGTGGATGGTGTGACAAAACGTTAATAGCCAAAGCGTTTACATTCCGCACCGCAGAATCGGACAATGAGAAAGTATTTTGTTCCGAACAATGTTTCTCGCACTACCGTAGAGCTAATTTCAAACGAAATAAGACTTGCGACTGGTGTAGACATCTGAGACACACAGTAAACTGTGTAGATTTCCAAGACGGCGATCATCAGCTACAATTCTGCAGGTGACAAACGTAAAGAGTTTTTAATTTGATTTTATTTCAAAAACAGCGAGTCATTGTAAAATAATTGCAATTTGTGTTCGAATTCACAGTGATAAATGTCTGAACCAGTATAAGATGAACATCTTTTGCAAAGAAACTCAAGCCCAGCTAGAGTTGCACCCTCACCTACAGAATACGTCGCTGCCAGAAAACCTATGTAAAACCCTAGAGCCGAACTTGCCACTCATTACACCTGACCTGTGGCTACGCGACTGTCATTCACCGCCACTTCCAGACCGGTCACCGTCTCCTCAAAGGCCTCATTCCCCTCCGACACCAGGACCGGCAGTTCCTCAGCTACGCATATCCAATAAACTTTTTGACCGTCAAAACCGAAAACGCAAGAGACCCACAGTGGAAGACACTGTGTCACCTGTTTACCCTAAATTTTCCCCACATGCACCAGTTTACTGTACACCACCGATATGTAGGTCACCAGCATTCACACAATCCCAGTCAACAAATAACAGCATACCAACAAATGCTGATCCAACACCTTCACCACTTTACCCATTGAACTTGCAACAATCGTTACTACCACCACCTATGATATTAGTACCATATCCTATTATGTTACCAATACCAATACCTATTCCCATACCCATACCTTTACCATTTTTACAAAAAGAATGTGATAAAAGCAGTAATAAGGAAAAAAATGAAAAAAAATGATAATTATGTACATCATAATGAATAAATTGTTTTAAATAATATTATAAATACTATTATTATATTATTATTATCATTATAAACACTTAACAAACAATATTTGATTATAAAAAAAAATTAGTTTTACTATTATAATGCAACCAAAAGTATTTCATATTTTGTCATATGTAAAACATATAAATTTAGAACCAGAAAAATTATTATAATCTAATAATTATAAGTTAAACAATGAATAGGATAATATAAGATTATTTTATGAGCTGTTTATCTCAGAATAAATATTTTCTTCTTGTGTCTTATCATCGTCTTCAGCACTGCTCTTATCTTTATTGGCGTCAGGTACCCATAATCCAGAATCTACACAGCGCTTCATGTAATAAGTAGCATCTTCTTGGTTCATGTTTTTAATTGTATCTTGCAGCAACTGAATATCTTGCGATTCAAAACATTTTTTCAACTCCTAAAACAAACATTGTACATAAATTACTTATTAACTGCCTATGATTACCAAAGACTTCTTACATCTGGAAGACTCTCAAACACTTCAACTGGATCAAGACCACCTGGTCCTATTCTTGCTTTTCTTTCTTCTTCTTCTATTTCAGCTTGAGCTATACGTATCTTTTCCTCGGCTCTTTTCCGGATACGATCTTTAAACATGTTAAGTTCTTCCTCAAAAGAATCTTTGTACTGTTTTTCAGCTAATTGTATTCTTAAAAAATTAAATTTGATTAAATTAAACATCAATATTATTTTTATACTAACACACATCAATTTATTGTAGAGTATACGAGTTTTTTAATTAACTATGACAACAAGATAAATAATAAATTAAAATATACAATTAGAAAATTAGAAAGTTAATTTTAAGTATGTAATATTATTTTAATAACACAATATTAAAGTTAGAAATATAACAATTAGGCTGTATGCTGATGGTAAATACCTTGAAAAAAATGATTGTACGCATGCTCTTGGATCAATATTTAATTGTCTAGACAGTTCCAAAATATATTGCATACAAATTGTTTGATGTGCTACATGTTCCATTAGATCTGATTTCTAGAGGGGAAATGCTGCTATAAATATATGTCAAAAATAATAATTTTCAAACAGAACTTACGCCTTCCATTTGTAAATCAATACACCAAATAACCAAATAATTTGCCGTGTCTTCACATACCAGTTGAGGATTTTTTTGTAAATATTCTTGGCTGTCTTTATATTTTTTGAACATACCAAATACTTTCAATTTACTTTTATTTTCATTAATAAATGTTTCTAATCGCTTAGCTTTCTCTTCTTCAGTCATATTTTCTTCGGTTGGTGGAGCCTTGGGAGTGTTCAGAATCGTCTTTGTAAAGCCTGGTTTACTTATAGTATCAACATTCCATGGCATTACCTATTTAAAATTATACATAATATATTAATACAAAATACAGCGTATCATTTCATGTATTATAGCCATTCAATTATTTTACAAGCTACTTGCTAGTAAGCACAACAAATTAGTGTTGAGAAAAATATCAAAATATTAAATAAAGGCAAAATCACAAGCATTCCCTTGTTGGGAATATTAAATCATGAACATATCTTTTGTATTACAAGAAATTAAAAAAGTAATTTAGATTGGCTTAAAAAAAATACAAGATGATTATAATACGTCATGATATACATTTATTATACACATTAATATACAGTATACAGGTACAGACAATTCAAAAGGATATACATGGCAATTCATGTGTTAAGTGAAGAAAGGTTAAAAATCAGACGAGTTCTCTGTCTTAGAAATATACCAAGATATATTATTTTTAATGACATATTATTTACACATTTATCAGTGTTACAGACTTTAAGCTTGTAATATTATATTTTAGAAATCAAGTTTACTGAATTTGAAAAGTGATTTCAAGTGATTTGGTAACAAATTGATACCTATTGATAAAAGAGATGCTCCGTCCTACACTACGGTGTTTAATTTCCAAAAAACATATTATAAACAGATGACTTAAGTTGATGAAATGTGTTAGGGCAGGTTAAAAAAATATAATGGAGTCTGAAACACACTGAAATCAAATGTAGGTACCAGGGCTCTGAGCTCCAAGCATTACTTTTTTCATAATTTTCTGGTCGATTGTTGATCAATTGAGCATGCAGCAATAAATAGTAGTAACGAATGGTGTCATCATACCAACTTATAACATTATCAAGAGTAACAAAATAAGGGTTTAAATGCAAAATAATATAGAGAATATCTATATAATATTATATTCTATGATCTTGCGAAAAAGTACTAAGTAGAGAATAACAGATAAATCCCCCAGTCAAAAGATATATTCCAGTAAAAAAAACAAATGTGTAAAAGATATAAAAAGTTAATGTCAATACCTTTTCTTTAACTTTGAACTCTTCTTCACGTTTTTTTAATTCTTGTTCTTCGACACTTAATGCACTTAATGCGTCTTCCAGTTCTTTTTTATTTTGTCCATCTTGCCCGACTGCCAAAAGCTGAGTTTTGGTTTGTTCATACTTTTCTTGAAAACTAAAACAATAATATATACCCACAAATCACTTGATTATCATACTTGATAATTTAATGAAATATTTTACGTTTTCTTCTTAATTTCCAGTTCTTGTTGTTCGCGTTTTATGTCCTCCATGCGTTCAACACGGGCCTGATGCCTCCAACGAAATAATGAAGGTGTGTCAATGTTAGGGTGGGTTTCATCTTCATCGTCAGACACCTACAACATAAAAACATTAAACAAATGAATGATTCAAAATTATAGAAGACGAGATATACATACTTCAATATTCTTCCACTTGCTGTAGTCAACCATTATAGATAGATAATTATTTTGTCTGGGTGTACAGGATTCAGATCTATGGGATAATCTATTAAACAGCAATAAACTGTGAAATCACTTACGACACAATATTTGTAAGACACAACAACTATTACCTGACGAGGTAGAATAATATTTAAAAATTAATAATTATTTCCTCACGAATTAACAATTTTAACAATTAACAGTATAGACTAATAAACTATTCGGTATTGCGATATATTTTACTATAGAAGAACATAGAGTTGAAAGCATAAACCTCACAAGGTACAAGCACAAATGCACAATAATATTCTGATTAGCGATTTCTGGAACATTCGTAATTCGTTATCTATATCAACTCATGGATGAAAAAGTGCAAATTGAAAAAAAATAACAACCACAGTAAGTTTATTGATGTAAATATGTTTATAGTAGTCAGTACCGTAAGCATTATCAGTAGAGTACTAGAGTGTGTTGACCACGATTAAAGATAGATCTATCTTAAGATTTTATCTTTAATCGTGGTGTTGACGGTCCTGATCATAGTGATTTCCCGAACTCCCAGTTCCCTATAGTGATGTCGAGTCACCGGGCTTCCGATATCCGGTCACGGCAGTCCCCGTTCTCCACCACTCACAGAACGTAGATTATTAGAAAACAACAATATTGTGTTGTATTATTCATATTTTCATTAGGTGTAACGAAATAACCAATACTGCCCGTACAGGGGGTGCAGAAATTAAAAAGGCGTTTTCAAAATAGGGATGCGAATTGAAAAAACTGGCGTCGATAAAACAAAATTGCATTGGAATACGGGCTATAGGAACACTAATGAACCACTAATTTTTCTTTTGCTACCTCACGCTGTTTGCTGGTTTTGGGACGAAGCTAGGAGCAAAATTTCCCATCGTTATGCTGCCCCCTTGAATAATATCAGGAAGGAAATGCTCTAGAGTCAGCCTGATCTGGCAGGAAGGCAGGGATCCCAGCTTGGGCCCCAATCCGTGTGACCGTGTAATAGATTGCAGGGCCATTCTCCCTTGTTTGCGAAATATAATCCTATGCTAAGTGGACTACCTACTTTGATTAACTGTATATAATAGAATTATTTTCATACGTTCTACTGCAATGTCCAATGTTTATATATCAAATCACAATAATTTATATTTCTTAATATATGTTACCTTTACTTGTCATGTTCCTAAAACAGTAAAATATAACATGCATTTCATGTTGTTCATTTTTACTACTTGATGACTTGATAATATAATAAATATAATTTATATAATTTTAAAAATTATGTTCAAGGCCGTAGGTATTATAAAATTAAATGATTGTCAATTAAAAATAGTTCTTTAAATAGGTACCATTTTGGCATTTTTGATGATTAATAATACATCATTAAGACGGGTGACCAGTGAATAAAGTGGCACTTTTTAGTTTTTACACTCACTCATTAGTCATTATATTATCTGTGTATACATCAGACATCAGTAAATAAAATTAGTTTATTTTATATCTAATTACAATTTACATAAAGACATTTCAGTTGAAATTTAAAACTGTAACAGAAGAAGCTGCACGGCTTTCATACCCGTCTCTAAACACACCAAAACCCACTCATTTTAAACATGTCCACCTAAGCCTTGGCTGGCAACCCCAGGCGTCGTCTAAAAAGGAACTGGTGCCGAAACTGGTGCTTAGAAACTAAGGGGAAATATATATATATTATATAATGTATGAATATAGTTATAGATACTTAGATAACAAACAACTCTCAGTCAAATACCACTAATGGGTGGCTTCCTATTCCTATTTTCATCGTATTTTTGTTCTGTCACCACTACACTTAATGTGCTGAATAGTACAGATTGTGCATATCTTAATACAAATAAAAAGTGTATTCTATGTAGGTACGTATCCAACTCGAGCAATTCTAAATGGGGCCCGAATAAAAATCTTAGGCAACAAAATTCCATAAATACTTATATGCATAAGTCATAATACAACCTTCAAGGCTAAAAATATTTAGGTACAATAAAATAAGTCAAATTTTCTAGAAGCTTTAATTTTGTTTATTCATTATAAATAATCACTATTCACTATGAAACATTTACACATTTATTGCAATATATTATGTACTCTACATTTATAACTACAATTCCGACGATAAAAAAGATCGGTAAAAAAATAGTTGCAAAAAAGTCTAAGAATAAAAGACCTGTAAAAAGTCCAGATGCTATTAATTTTAATTAGCACATTCATGACTATAGAATCTGTAGATATAGATATAGATATAAATACATATAGATATATTATAATATATAATAACATTAACCATTTAAAATTACATTTATACTTAATATCTTTTTAAGCAATTTACAAATTAATGATAGGTTCTCAAAATCATACAATTTTGATTTATAATCAATTAAGTTGTACCTAATATATGGTTCAATATGATTAAATTGTGAATTGTGATTAAATCCGAAATAATTATTAGAGTTATAAGTTATAACAGTTAGTGTTAAGTTAGTGTTTTTATTTTAGCAACTATAACTGCAAATATCAGTTTCAAGACATTTTTCGGTGAATAGTTCTTTCCGTAGTTGTATTATAGTACCTCTGTCCTATAATACCTACATATAGGCGCCGATATTGTTCATAACATAAATAATGCACTTTATTATTTAATTAATAGAATTACTTCTTACTTAAAAAAAGTAAAAACATAATATAAGTAAAGATAATTAAATTTTAAAACAAGAACTGTAAATTACGTTTATTTTTTGAAAATTTGTCCACAATAATTTAAACTAAATTTAAATCTTGAACCTTCTGTCTATGTATACTAAGCATAGGTACATAATCTCTGCTCCGGCATAGTAGACCGGCGAAGTGTACTAATTACTAAATAATCTTTCAATCGTACATACTACATGTTGTAGAATTGTACAGTATCTAATCAATGGTTGTAGTTGTATCTAAAAGGACGGTCTTATAAATTATGATACTTACATTTTTAATTGATGGAAAAAAATTGCAAAGTATGAAATATTAGAACTGGGTACTCTTCTATCATTTATTAGAGTATACACTGCAGCAGGGCTTAAAACCATTTACCGATTTTTCACGTGAATTTTAAGAACCCTAAACCGGTTACCTAATTATTTAATAATTAAAAAAAGTTTAGAAAGCGGTTATGGATAACCTAAAAGTTTATAAAGTCGTATACCAAAAACCAATTATAAAAATTCCGGAAAATCGGTCTTTTAGCGATACCCGGTAACCAGTAATCAGTACAATGAGGAAAAATATTTTTTGTCCCAATTACCAATTACCTATTATTTATTTTTATTTCAGTTTATAGTGTTTGTACCTTATTTATTATAAAAATATTCTATTCAGTCATCAGTAATATTGAGGGTATGAATTTATGATATAATTAGCTATATATAGTTATACAATGTCAAATACGACTAATACGAGCATGCGCCTATACGGGTAATGCCGTAATGGTATACAGTTTAAGTTTGTTATAAAATATATAGTACAACACATTTAGTCATTTAATATAAAGTGTAAACAAGTCTGAAGTCATTATAAATAATTCTTAGTTGATACCAAAAATGTGATTTGAAAAGCGGTATTTAAACCACTTAAAATTGGTAAGCGGTTATTTTATATATTTTCGGAAATCGTTAATAATTGGTAACTGGTAACCACTTTTTTATTGTGGTGTAAGTTACACCGTGTAACGTGTAAGGTAACCTGTAACTGGCAAACGGGCAACGGCACTTCACAGAACAAGAAAACTGGTGGCCGATTCTTAAAAAATGTTGGGCAGCCGATTACCTATAATTTTAGAAACGGTTTTAAGCCCTATAGACTTTACAGTGATTATAGAACAATAAGTTTGTTAAGAACACTATAATATATGGTCTAAGATTATAAATTTTCTTTATTCAATGTATCAGTATTACAATATTTAATATTTATTTCTTAAATGTTTCTTTTGTACTCGTATCCACCATCAGCTATTGTTATAATCTATTTAAAATAAATAAGAAAGTCTTGGGAAATATTTAACTTTGTATAAAATGTACATACAGAGTGGTTTTATAATAATTAATAATTAAGTTATATATTTCTAAAAATTGTACGTTGTTTTGTACTAAAAATAAATAGGTATATAAATTCGTCATATATATACCATATTATACAGATCACGGATGTGGATGTCGGATAAAGGATAACTCGTATAGTCGTATGTATTTTATATTTTATTTTTGGGATTACGTGGGGAGATAGTTTTATTTTATTGATATTTTATGCAGGAACCTGCGTGTATCATCGGTGTTTGGTCGCCGGTCGGTAATGATCTGCAAAGTGCATTTTGTTGTAAAATACCTAATATATGCACTAATTTGTTATTAATTATTGTACCTATAGACTAAAGACTATAGTAATTAGTAATATGACTCATGATTTTATGAGTTACTAAATTTCTAACTTAGTTAGAAGTTAGTTTAGTGAAAATAGTAACTTAAGTAAGAGTAGGAGTAATGAGTTAATTTTTTTTTAGTTTAAAATATAAATTTAAAAAACAGTTTTTTTCAAATGTTATGTACAATGTACTACATAAAGTCATGAATTAATTATTAAGTAGGTAGAGGTAGGTAACTGACATTATTGGTGATAAATGAAAAATTAAATTGAACAACTATCAACTGATAATTTGATCAAATGTTTCAAATAGGTAGGTAAGTAACAACCTTAATTTCTTGGAATATCAGTCATTAGAATATAGAAAGTTTAACAAAATAAGGAATTTAAAAATTCAATAAATGAAAAAAAAACTATTAACTTATTATTTTTAACGAATTCCATTACATTATTGTATACATTAAATTCAACTAGTTAAGTTACAAAATACAAAGTTAAAATGAATTAAAACTAACTATATAGTTAGTGCCCAGCTTTGGCGATAAGTATTTATGTATTTTATACATATTTTGAAACTCTGAGTCACGTACTCACGTATGTTGTGTGTACGGTGATCCCAGTAAGGTGGACTTTTACCACGGGGAAATCCGAAAGCTTGGTTTGGCTCGTTAAATAGGTTACATCTTATATTCTTATACCCATAGCTATAATGTATTTTTTTATTTTATATTACATATTCCGTCTGAAGATGATAATCAATAATATTACGTCAAAATTCAAAAGTGTTATTGAATAATATTTACATTCACGACTTCACGAGTAGATGGTGTACGTTTACACCGAGACCAGTCTGTACACACATCATCCGATCATCATAATTCATAAAATCGTAACAATTAGGTACCGATAACGGGTAATTATTATATGTCATACTTGTATGCCCCATGGCACCCTGTGCATTATCGATGCGCACGTCGTATCATAACTTCCTCCCCACGACCATCACATAATAATGCCACCCTTCGTACGAGATCTTGTTCAAAAAATAAAACACCCCCGGGCCCCGGCGTCTGTTGTCATTGTTTTTTTTTCCATTCATCAATACCCCGCTTGTCCACAGCAGCCGTGGCCCTAAACTATCGTCTACAGCCGTACAGCCTATAATATAGCCGAGGCTACGGCTCCGGGCTCAACCAGGCACCGGGTACCCCGAAGAAATAATAATAATAAATTATAGTACGAGCGCCAGTCGCCGCGGTGTCCGGCGTGATTGTCGGTCTCGTATTATCGTTGTTTAATGTTTTCCCAGTGTCCCATTTCCCCCTCAGCGGCACTGCGGCAGCAGCATCGGCAGCTGCGCGAACGCGAAACGATATCATTATAATCGTTATTGTTATTACGTAATAACTTTTACTATTATATTAATATAAATGTCAAGAATCGCCTGGCGCGACGTCGTCTGCCGTCGGGAATCCGCGTCTCTGGGTAAATAGACAGTCTGTCGGGGAAAACCGCCGGGACAGGCCAAGATAAAATATCTGTAATCGGCAATCGCCTGCATGCACCGCGGCGATGTACGGCGGTGCGGATCGACGGCGGCGACGGCGACGACATGAACGCGATAACGACTAATAACGACGCTTTTGGACGAGTGCCTTTCAATCTGCGAGGGGCGAATCCGCGAGTGGCGATTGGTGTCCGTCCCGACTGGGTGACGACCGCTCTACAGTTCTCGGCCGGTCGCTCGTGATCTCGCACGATCTCGTACGATCTCGTAGTAGATAGGTATCAGTCGCGTCGCAGGATGACTGGCGTCGGCGGTGTACAGTTTCGTCTAGAGTGCCAACGTCGGAGATAAAAACTGTATATAGTAACGACGACGACGACGACGGTACCTACACTCCCACGTTAAAATATAACAGCGACCATGTATTTGGACGGCGTCAACGGGACTGCTCAGACCGAAGGTAGGGCCTTACCTCTGTCTGTCGTTTGCCGTCTACGGAACCGATATATATCTGACAGTGATGACCGTGTTTCAGGTAACTACAGTTGTTACGATGGTGGAGGCTGCGGAAACACCACGGCCGTAGCGCCGTTAGGAGCTGTGCTGGACTCTATCACCGTAGCCATGCTCAGCCAGACGTGTTTACATTCGGTGTTCAACCATCCCTATTTTCATTTTTCACATGCCATCATGTTTATTTGCTACATGCTACCATTTGGATCTCCTTGTCAGTTGATTCTCCTCATTCGCATTGGCCTGGCTGGTGCCACTACCATAATGGCGTTATGGGCTAGGAATGTCCAGTGCTGGGTTGACAGCCTTTTGTGGAATGCTGCTTCTGCTGCTGTCAATGTAGTACACATTTTAGTGTTATTCTATCAACTCAGGCCGATCAAATTTAACGATGAATTAGAACTAGTAAATTCATTGACTTTTTTTCTTAAAAGGATTAGTTTTCTCTCAAACCCATTCGTAACATAACAAATTTGTGTTAAGCAGAACCAATGGTGTGTTATTAGTTTTAGTATAATATTGAATTTACCATCTATCTTACAGTTAAAAACATCAACTGTCCTACATTAGTATTTTTATATTTTATTTTTATTGGAATGTGTGCATGAGTAACTATGTACAATATTAAAATTTGAAAATACTTTTAGAAATTAATATAATGTAAAAAATACAACATAAGAGCACAGTTAATGTTTTTTATAATAAGTCGAGTCATTCTGTTAAAGCTAACAACACAAGGTTAGTTCTGCTGAACGCAAATTAAATTTGCGATGTTGCACATGAGTCAGAGAGAGAATACATATTGTGCACTGAAATTCTCTTAAATTACTTGATATTTTATTATAAATTTTTTTAGGTGTACGAAACGCTTTTCTACCCTTTAAAAGTTAGCCGTAAACAATTTAGTAAAATAATTTCCTGCATGAAAATGATACGACCTCTAAAAACTCTTGAGATATTTGCTGAAGAAAAGGTAACAAGGGTTGACAGCTTATCGTTGGTGCTTTCAGGAAAGTAAGTGTAACTCAAGTCTCCTTATAAATAAATATTGTTTGATACTCAAGTTCTATGACTTAGCCTATGCATAATAATATAATGATTATAATAGTTTAATATTAATAATTTTATTTTTACAAGTTTACAAAACAATAGGTAAAAATTATTGTCTACAAAAGCCTAAGTTTATGGAGAAATCAACTGTCCTTACACATATTTCTCTGTATTAACACATACAATTTTAGCTTAAATGAATACATATTAAATTACCAATATAAACTACTAACATAGTAACATAGCTAAATTATTAATAAATTAATAACAATTTATGAACTTAATATTAAAAACAAGTAGGTAATTAATAACTAACCAAATTCTTTGATTAAATGAAATATTACTTTTTAACCTTAAACACCGAAATGAATTCTTAAGTTATTAAAATAAAATAAATGTGTTATAACAAGAAAGAGGTAGCTCTCTTTAATCAATAATAAGATTACAAAAATATTACTTTTGAATTATGTATAATATGACTACCTTTTTGTTCTTTCGATTACATAGTATATTATTATTTTCAAGATATTAATTAATACATTGAAAATCTTATTCCAAGAAACATAAATTTGAGTACTTAGTGTTGGAAATAAAAGATATTACAAGTAATTCTGAAATTTTAAGTCTTAAAAATGAGCATCTAAATGTTGTGCATAATAATTTACATTGTTTGTATAATCTAAGATCTGTTTGGATTTAGGTATATGTCCGTATATTATTAATTAATAATTAATATTAGTATAATATACTATATTACATTGTTTTCTTTTATGTTAAAGACTAGTAATATCACAGAACGGTAATGCTCTGCATATTGTCTTCCCATATCAATTTCTAGATTCTCCAGAGTGGTTTGGTGTATCTACTGATGAATTCTTCCAAGTAATAAGTTATATTGTTGCATAAATATTGCAAATATAAAATAATTAAAATTAAAAATAATTTTAGGTATCAGTCACAGCTGTAGAAGATTCCAGGGTATTATTATGGCATAGAGACAAATTAAGATTGTCAATAATTACAGATAAATTTTTATACACTATTTTTGATCACATTCTTGGTCGAGATGTTGTAAAAAAACTTATGCAGGTACCTTATGTTAATGATGTTTACCATTTCCATTAATTTATGTGTATCACATTAATGTATAAAACTAACATGAATTTTAAATGAGTTTTTTACTTTTTAGGTAAGTGAAACTATGTCTAATGGCCATTTACCTAATCAGTGGTATGACGGAGAAGAAGCTGAAATGGCAAATAATGTAAATGATGAGAAACAAACTGTTCTTTATTTGAAGCGTAATGGTGATGGACAAGCAGGCATTGAAACTATATTGAAACGAGAGCTACAAGGTATTTATTAATTAAAAAAAACATAATAAACTGCTTTATTATAATTAGCTAATAATTGTCTATATTTGTATATATTCATTATTTTTTATTTGAAGTAAGTTTAATGTAATATAAGTTGTAATTTATCTCTATGATATATGAAACTAAAATAATATTCATTTAAAATTTTATTATTATTTAACTCATATAAATATAATCTTTTTCAATATAAATTAAAAATTCCATTGTTTTTTAGCCAATAATAAGTTTATTAAAATTAAAGTTATATTTGTTGCATGTTTGATATCAACCCACCTCCATACCTAATAAAAGAGAAATAATGTAAAACTTACTTTGTTTTCCACCAATTATTTTTTAAACTTAATATGTCCAAAAATGTATATTGAAAAAAGTTTAACATTAAATATATTTAATTTTTTTCATTTATTAAACTTCCTATTATATTAAACTGAGATCGATAAATAATATTATTTATATATTATGACTTAGTACAAAATATCAGATATTTTCACTATAAATAATTATAAGAAATTAAAATATTTTTAGTCAAGTTATGTTAAATATATTGATTATTTAATAATTGTTGATCATTAAACGGATAAATTGTGTGAAATTAAATTAATATTATTTTATTGCTTTACAATTTAAGTGTTAAATGCAACCACCAAAAGGTAAGCAGCATTTGTGTTATGTGCTTTTCATTTCTATGATTTTGTATTTTCTATCCTATAATATATGGACACATGGTAACAACTGCAAATGGCCAATCATATTAAAGCTGAACTATATTGAATACTATCTGCTTCTGGTTTAAGTAACTTATAGTTACATTATCGAAATATTATGAAAAAGAATAATTACATAAAAAATTGAGAAGTTAAAAAATAATTATCTGTAGTAAAAAACTATTAAAATTGATTGCAGTACCTATTGCACTAAAAAATAGTGAAAATTCCATTTAAAAATGTCACTCATTAATAACAATGTTTCGTTATACCTAAATGTTTAAATAATTAATGAATTCATGAAAAACAATTTCATAATTATTTTTTCCTAAATAATATTTAAATTCTACAAAATAAATAAATATTTTCTTTGTTATTTTAACAATCTATACTACTACCTACTTCAAACATAATTGAATTGAAAAAAAAAACCATGAACTGCACTTAAAATTTTTAAATTTTAACTCATACTAACGTGAAACATTGAAATGTGACAACATCTGTACCCTAGTAATTAGATACTACAATGGAACCTCGGTATCTCAAAATTCGGTTACTTGAAGTTTCCGTTTATCAAAATTTTTTTTGGTCCCCTAAGACTTCGAGGTACCGGGGTTCCACTGTATTACTATTTTGTCATGTGTTGGAAAACTATGTCCACCGCAATTTGAATATTATCATAGATTAGCTTATCAATTGCTTTAACTGTATAGAGTTTATTATTAATATCCTCTTTTTTATCTTACATTATTTTAGTTAATGTGTGATTATTTTTATATGCTGGCTAATTGTTTAAAGTGTGTGATAATAAATTTTTTTACCCTAAAATATTTTTTTAGAATTACAATTTTTTTTTTAAGCATGTATATTATTCTCTTTGATAGTAATATGTTATCGAATTAGTTTTTGCATGATTTACTTGTGTTATTATCAGAGAATGAAAACGCATGCCTGGAAAACTCTCCATTGATTAATGACCAGTCTTCGTGGTACTCGCAACAGACTCTACGTAACGTGTTGAGAACTCTGCACAGATAGCAACATTAAGTAAGTGTAGTTTGTGTTATACAGAATGTGCATATTGTTTGTTTGTTGGCTATTCTGAAGTATTAAATACCACGTTTTATGGTTGAGTGCACGTTTATAAGTGTATGTATATATATATTATACTTTGATGGACTGGATAGATATTTTTATTTTTATTTATACAACATCTAAACATTTTGTATAAAATGTTATGAATGTGTTTGCATAAATAATATATCAATATTAATGCCTACCTACTCTCTATGAGCAATACTTGTGGTAAGAGTAGGGAGTCTAACTAATTAACTAAAAGTATTTAATTGACACATCATAATTAGAAGTAACTTAAGATTTAAAAGTAAAATACACACACCCAATATTTTGTAAATAGTGTAAATACTTCAGCTGGATTGCTATTGCCTAATGCCTGAACGTAATCAGTTTTTCCTGTATAATTTGGTGGAATATACATATAGACTATCAATATAGCTTAAGGTTAAACAATATTTTAGTTTTCTCCAGATAAGCTGTGGTAACAGAAATATAAACTTAAATAAACTCAACATGTTAAAGAAATATTGGCCAATCTTTCATTAATATTTTGTTTGTTTAATCAATTAAATTTTTTTATAGGCGACCCAAATGGTTGGAAATTGAGTAGGATTGAAGAAGTCGACCATGAGACCCCAGTGTAAAAAAAATATAAAATATATTTCCTTAAACAATTAATAATCTTGTGATCTTAGGATAAGTTTATATCTGTGTTTTCTTTTTAACTCTGACACTTTGGTGTTGTTTTTAAATTTACCTCTGTCAGATTTGATTTTTGGCACCTATCGAATTTAACAATCACTGTAGTAATATCAATTTATTTTATTAACGTTTCTTGATGTAAGATTAAAAAAAAAGAAAATTTATTGACAATGTTTGATGAACAAAACAATTATTACTTTTAAGTTAGCTCCTTGTTTTCTTTGAGTAATAACATACATTTTGTTTTGTTTCAAAAGTACTGATATTCAAATGTTTTAATTAATAAATATATTACATGTTGTTTATTGTTGTTCAAATACTATAATGTATTAATCATTAATATGATAATGTATTACTAAAGTGATATTTATAAAAGTAACTAGTCCATTATTAATTATTATAAAATGTGTATGTAATTGTGTATAATATATAATAAATAAAATTATAATATAGAGTGTCCCTTGATCCTCAAGACTTTGTTTTATGCAATGTCAACTTACAAAAACCAATTAAAACTACTAATAAATAATAATAATAATATTCTTACTATCAAAAAATATTTGAGGCCTTGGGGCACACTCTGTGTTACTTAATTTTTATATAAGACGATTCAGCTAACACAATCTTGTGTTAAATAGATCATCTGGTACTCTATATTTTATTGTATGAATATTGTTTTAATGTATAACAAAAATATAAATATAATAAAAATCATATTGTAATTGTACAAAATCTTGGTTTAAAAAAAAAAATAAGTGTGATGAATGAAATAAAAATTTATGTTCAAATATTTTTTCTCTATCTTATTTGAAACCACCATGTATGCTCATAGGGTCCGGATGTTGACAACAAGAGTACAATCAAATTTTAACTTTTGGTTTTTGTATTGAGGCCAAATCAATTTCAAGTTATCTAGTCTGTATTTTGTAGGTCATATTATTTTGGCTTAATTTATTACAAAAAATTGTATTAACTAAAAAAAAAATATATTTGGTTTTTTCTTCTAATTAATTTATTAATACTTTCAAATTATTTTAAACTCAAATAAAATTGTTTTAATTTTCCGAAAATAAGTGTTTTACCGAAATTTGTTGTTTTTAAATTCTTTGATATTTTCCACATAATCCCGGGGGCTTTGTTAAAAAATAACTTTTTTTCGGGTATTTTAATATCTACAAACATGATAGTTACATTGAGAGTAAGCAAAGGCCTCTGCAACTAATTCCCGGATGAGTGACCACTAGGGTCCTTAACAATAAAAACCTTGCCACGCATACATGTGTTGCCGGGCTCTAGATCAATAAAAATAAAAAAAAATTGATAAAAATCTAAAAGTTGACGTTGATTTACCCATATACCTATAAACTAAGTAATAAATAAATCCTTACCCTTTATACGTTTGAATATTCAATTTCCTGCATTTGCATCAAGTACAACTAAATAATAAATGCCACAGATAGATCTGTGACTAATAATTATAGTTTTTAAAGAGAATGCGTATTTATACTTCGGATATTGGTTAGGTTATATAAATCTATGGCAAATGAAAATCGTCTGAGACGAACAACGGTCCAAATTCATGTATCTACTACAACTATCATATTTCGTTTAATTCTGGTTATTAAACTGTTTCCGCAAATGTCATTAATCTCAATACCTTCAAGATCAAACTTTTATTTTGGAGATGAAGAGAACACGATGCATTTGTCTTGACGCTCTGATAGACAATATTATGCTTTGTAGAGTTAGTGTTTCGCCCGAAAAATAATTATTTACGTAAGTTTTTACCTTCTATTTTTTTGTTGTGGTAAGCGAAAAATAAATATTTATTGTCAGGCAAGCTGGTACCTGCCAGACAAAGAGTAATTTAAAAAAAAAAAGGTAAGTGAATGTCGATCAGCTGCACAGTAAGTTAGCACACGAGTGGTCGCATTGTAATGGATGTTATTGAGTTCCATGATATTATAATATAAATAATATAATTGTAAACGAAATACGTTTCTGAGCGGAGACGGTTTGTCAGTCTAGGATATTTCATATTTCATATTAAATATATATTTTTATTAATAATAGTTATTATTAATACCATAGCCGGTAAGTTGAATTAATATTATAAAATTACAACAAAAAAACTGTGTTCATGTATATTTTTTAGATTTTTTTTTACAAATTTAATTATTTACGTGCAACCTTATTTTAAATTTTCAATCCTTAGCTATAAAAGTCGAATATTTTATACATTTTTAGATCTAAATGGCAACATACTCACTACCCGGCAGATAAGATAAAATACAACTCTCTTTCTAATAAACTAAAGTCTCTACTTAAAACTCACAAAACCAACTTGTACAAAAGTCATATACAAAATCTTTCATTTTCTAACGGATCCCTCTGGCGTAAAACAAAGTCAATATTGCGGATTAAGGACTTTCCTCCTATTCGCTGCCCAGACGACTCACTTGCTTTCTCAGACAAGGAAAAAGCTGATATTCCTTTGAAAAAAGGAATATTCAAACCACATCTTATTTCCACACCAGCACTATATGTGTCGACAGTTATGGATTCTCTTCAATCAACTTTACCTATGGCCCTCCCTGCAAAACCAACCTCCCCAGCGGAGATAGAAAGCATTATAAAAAAACTTGCAAGTTACAAATCTGCAGGCCACGATCTTATTTCCAACAAAGTTGTTCAAAATCTCCCTACGAAAATGATTGTTCATCTACACATATTTATAATGCTGCCCTTCGCCTATCTTACTTCCCAGCTTCATTGAAATCATCAGTCATTGTCACTGTACCCAAACCTGGTAAGCCTCCAGAAAACCTCTTCTCGTACCGACCCATTAGCATTCTACCGGTTCTTGGTAAAATTCTTAAAAAAGTCATCCTCAAACGCATCACTACCATTGCACAATTGCATAATAGTATTTCAAACTTCCAGTTTGGTTTCTATTCTCTTCATGCCACAGCTCATCAACTTCACCGTGTAGTGGACACTATCTCATCAGCACTCGAAACCAAAAAATACTGCACTCGAGTCTTTTTAGATGTTGCAAAAGCATTTAAACCGTATGGCATGACGGTCTTCTTTTTAAACTAAAAAAATATTTCCTGCCCCCTTGTACCTAATACTTAAATCGTATATAGTAAACCGCTCATTTAAAGTACGTCACAACTTACAACACTAATCAATTTCCTATTTCTGCTAGTGTCCCTCAAGGCAGTGATATCGTTCCATTCTTATATACCATTTACACGTCAGACCTGCCCACATCTGAAGATACTATAGTTGGAACATGTGCTGATGATACCGTCTTATTATCAGTTTCTCCAGACCATACCATTGCATCTCAACAATTACAAACTCCCCTAAATACTCTTTCACAATGGTTCAACAGTTAGAAGATAAAAATCAAAGAATCCAAATCTTCCTTAGTCACTTTTGCACTTCGACCTCATAGCTGCCTATCCGTATCAATAAACAACATCAAAATTCCCCACTCGACCGAAGTTAAATACCTTGGCCTTATACTTGACAGGTGCTTAACTTGGTCACTTCATCTAAAGGATAAGCGTAAAAAGCTTAATTCCAGACTCCATTTTTTAAGGCCACTCCTTCGTTCTAACTTAACTATACCTATCAAAATCATCCTATATAAATCTCTTCTTCTCTGGACGTATGGTAGAGTATATTTTTTGTATCTATTCTGTGGTATGGCATCGTAATCTGGGGCTCTGCAAAGAACTCTAATAAAAGAACTATCCAAGCTTTCCAAAACATCTGTCAACGTGTAATTACTGGTGCACCCTGGCTCGTCTCAAACGAGTCATTAAATTCCGACCTCAAATTACCATCCATCAATGAAACTGCTGCTATCTTCTACAAGCGCTTCCACTCCAAAACTGCGAGATAATCCTAACCAAGTAATAAACGAATTAGCCTCACTCACGCTCGCTGGCAGCCCAACTAAACGCCTCACAAGGAACTGGTGCCGCGCCCACGTTGACCCCCCCCCCCCCTCAGTGGCGTAGCTGAGGGGTGCATGGCCCCCCCTTGGCATTTTTACTGGTGATGATTTAATCACGGTTATATCCATGGTAGGTACCTATATAAATATATAAATTTTTTTTTTTTATTGGGGGGGGGGGGGGTTTGATGGCTTCGACAACTAAGGTCATTAGCCGTTTTTTGGGTGGAACAGTTGGTTTGGTTTTTGGTTTTGGTACACGTGTGTGTGTTGTGGCAGAATTTCTAGTGGGGCACCCGTAGGTTTCTGCCATGCCCCGGAGTGGGGGATAGTGGCACTTGTTCTCCGGACACCGTGACTTGCCCGAAGGAAAATGCCGCCCAGTGACCGAGAATCGATATATAATTATATATTATATATTATATTATATATATAATATATAAATTGTACAAAAAAAATAGGTAAATATAATAAGTATTATGTATTTCTTAATTTTGTTTAATTATAACCAATCAAGTACTCGACTGCATTGGCCGTGCCGCCGTGGTAAGAGAGTTACATGACTTAGGATTTAAGTATAATATGTATATCATGCATTTTTTTTTATAACAGCAAATAAATGAAAAGCAATTAGTTAAACAATACATTACGGTTGAAAATAATTAATGGAAAATTTTGAATTCCTCACAATATTTCCCGTTGTATTACAATTTTTAAATAGCCCCCCACCCCCTTGATTGAGCTCCAGCAACGCTACTGCCCCCCATAGATCAAGCGAATTCCTGCGGTAGTATCATAGAATGTTAACATTTATTTATAAATATTTATTAATATTCTATGGTAGTATCACTGAATGTTATTCTGTGGTATCATTGAACAATATGATTGTACTCAAGATAACCGTGATTGTACCTAATCTTGATATAATATATTTTCATGTTTATAAATTGTAATATTTATTATTTACTAATTAGTAATTTGTAACTTTGTAAGTCTTCTAAAGTATAGAACGAGCGTCTCCGTTGATTTAACGATTTTATACAAATTGAAAGATTTAAATATTCTGTCGTCAGTCGTTACTTTGTCACTTGCCAGTGTTTAATGCTATCAACCGTGTATGGTTACAGGTAGAGGCAGAGTACACACAGCGAATTTTAAATAAAATTTGAGTCTTTTTGAAATATTTGTAGAGAAATGTCTGCGGAAGACGTTCTATTCGATATGTTACACTCAGAGATTGTATCGTATTTAGTGTCCAAGTCCTCCGAGGTAATTATTGTACACCTAACGCCTAAAATAATGCTATTTAATACTTTTTACATCTGAACTGAATGAAATACAAATTACTATAACTAAATAATTATTGGTATAGGACGAAGATTTATCGATATTAGAACACTTGGGTTATTCTTGTGGTTGGCGACTGATTGAAAGGTAAATTTTATTATTAAGTATAATCTATAACTATCAGTCATTTTTGTGAAACCGTCCCCTTTCCACTTAGAATAACAAAAGAACTACCAAGGTACAAGGAAGAGCTAGAAGTTTTAAAATTTATATGCACAGACTTTTGGTCATGTGTGTATAAAAAACAGGTGGATAATTTACGAACCAATCATCAAGGTGTCTATGTATTGCATGACAACGAGTTTCGCTTTTTCAGCAAATTGTCAAATGGAACGCAGTACCTCAAATCTGCACCTAAAGTAAATTGTGTAAAATATATAAATGTTTTTATATTGTTAAACAATGTTGTTCTAATTACTCTTGCATAATTTTATTATAGTATGCTACGTTTACATGTGGTCTGATTCGAGGAGCTCTAGAAAATTTTGGAATTTCAAGCATTGTAACAGTTGAAATAGTTAGAATGCCGTCATGTAAATTCCACATACAAGTACTTCCGTCTTCGTCATAATAATTATTATATTCTTTATGTATACCTTCATGGAAAATCAATATTAATGATTAAATTTAATTATCAATTTTATAAAATATTTCATTTTAGAATTCAATCATATAACCATTGGGTTATCCTGTACTTCTAGTACGAACAATTATTAATCTATTCTATGTAAAATAATAATAATAAATATATTTAATTGCTTAAATGTATTAATAGATTTTTGTGAAATTTTTTGTTGACAGAAATAAAATATTTTATAAGTAATTCATATTAAACTTCTATTGCAATCTATTAACTGCCAAAATACATATTAAATATATTAAATATTATAATATAACAAAAACATATAGAGAAAGAGGTTTAACCCTCATGAAAGTTTAAAGCAAAATCATGATAATTATTCATAATAGATAGATAATATATTATGTATTTAGGTTGGAAAGCAAAGAAATAACAAGCTCCTGAAGATATTGTGATAATTGATTTGAAAACAGTACAAATATCAATAAGACTTAAGTTTAGCTACTATTTTGATTGTTGACGACTCATTTATTATTGTTTATTGCTCTTTTAAATGAAAATATTATTTAATTCCAATATATTATGAATTAATTATACGGCAGTTGCTTTTGTCAATATATTGTACAACATGAATTAGCCCGGAATAAATCCTTAATAAACTATCATCAAGGTACTCGTATTTGCTATCATAAAATAAGTACTGACAGATTTTATAAAATTAAAAAAATATATGTATAAAAAACCAACCAGTATTTTATTTTATTTTTTATTAATGCCTAAGTAATAAATAAGAGTATGCATTAAGATTTTAAATAAGTAACTTTTAAAAATTTCTCTCCCGAAAAATTGTATCCATGCCACTGAATCTATATTATATTATTATGGAATTACATGCGTATGAACAAAGACATTTCTTCATGATCATTTGGTATAATGTTACGATTAAACTATGTTTTGAAGAACCTTGTAGGCACCAAATATATTTTAAGGATTGTAAATGCTACAAAGAATTATTCAGGTATTTTTTTTTTTTTGTATTTGCCTACTTCCTATTTTTGATAATACTATTTGCACACTAAAGTTGTAATGTTAAGCAAGTAGAGCCCAAGGTAATTTTATTTGTATACGCCACTATACTTTATTTTAACTTAAGTGTTTAAAAACATTAACACACTAACATAATATTCCATTGATTTCAACTAAATGAATATAGAGTAATAATTATATTATATAATATACATTACATTAAAAAAAAAAAAATACATGACCTTATTAATTATGTTGACTTTAAGGCATAACAAATGTACATGTGCTGATATATTACAAATATTGATGTAAAAAATTAAATTTATAAATAAAGTGAGAATGGGTTACATCAGTTCATCTTATGCTACTAGATTAATGAAAAAAAGTAAAGATATAGTAAAATGACAAATCGGAAATTATATGGTGAATAATGATATAAATCAAAATGTAATTAAATATTAAAAATAAAAAAAGACCTTATGTAAACTTGCGGTGTCTATACAATTTTGGAGGAGCTGAAGCAGTCAAATCCATAAAGGGTAATGGTGGAGTATTTTCAACTCCATTATTAACTCCTTTTTTTACTCTTTCATCCTCCATGTTACGCCAAAGTTTACGACGCATATCCGTCTTGGGTGTTTCAATCAGACGATTTTTAATGCACCCCAGTGCTCTTCTATTTTTCTTACTACTATCTTTCACTCCCTTAGAGTCCGTACTGCTTATTAGAGGTTCATTATCATTTTCACCAACTGCTGAATGAAAAGAATCATCTGTATCAATAGTGTTACTGACAATTGGTGTCGACATCAGTAGATTTCCAGACACAGCGTTTTCAAATAATTCATTGTTTATTCGTGTCTCTGTCGATATATTTTCTTCATCAATTATCATTTTGACCACCTGTAATTGGTGATAAATAAAAATAATTATTACAAAAACCATAATAGATTAACCAGTCTTATTATATTATGCCAATCAAAACTTGGTAATTTTTACCTTAATGGAGCAATTGCAATATAGGGGCTTTTGCTAAAAATAGAAACTTAGCTTTTTCACCACTTAAGTTTTTAGATTCTGAGCAGAGCGCGATGAATGTAATGATTTACAATAATGTATGTTTTTTTTTTATTTTTAGATTCTGAGAGGAGCAATGAATGTATTGATTTAACAATGTTTCTTTTATTGATCTGTCATTACGGTTTGGAGCGGTCCAACGGCATTGATTTTCTACAACAGTATCTTACTCGATGGGAAAATGAATCTAGTTGGTATATTCGGGATGATCAAATTTAAAATATCTAATATTTTTAAAAATGCCGGAAAAATTAAAGAAACATAGGAATTTAATGCATAATCAATTTTTGTCAAAATTGATTTTGGTTTTTGGTGTAACTCTAAAACAAATAACCATAGATACATGAAATTCTGACAGAGTGTTTATATTAGCAGTTTCTATACACGATAACATTTTCAAAATATTTTGATTTTTTTTGAATTGTTTACGGATATATTCAGTTTCCAATATTTTTAGTTTTTTTGTGTTATGAATGTCAATATAATTTTAATTGTTGGGTAAAAAAACTTGAAAATTTAATACATGGCTCCTGAAATATTGTTACAGCAGTTGAAAAATATTAAGAATACATAGGCACAAATTTATCAAAATTTAAATTTAAAAATGCATAACTTTTATAGCTAATTATTAAAAATATATAAAAAAATATATTATTAAATTACTTTATTCACAGATATATCATCAGTGGCGTAGCCAGGGGGGGGTTTTGGGTGTTGAAACCCCCCCCCCCCCCCCATTGGTTTTTATTTAATATTTTTTTTTAATTATTAAATTCCCTGTATGTCATATAGTATAATAGTTGATAGTTTATCAGAAGTTTGTACTTGGCTTGATAAGGATGCTTCATCAGGAGCATACCAATTGCTGTGTGCTATAAGACAACCAGAATTTATATTAGCAACTTATATACTGGGACACGTGTTGAGTTTGAGTTTACCATTGAGTAAGTTTCTCCAGACAAAAAATATAGATCTGGTTGAAGCTATTCAAACGGCTGACGATGTAGTAAATATAATTAAACAACTAAGGTTAAATGATGAAAATGAATTTAAAGTTATATTTAATAAAGTAAAATCTAAATGTGATGCCTTAAACATTGAAATATCTATTCCTCGTACAGCTAACAAGCAAAAAAACAGATGCAATGTCCAGGTTGATTTCCCTGAGGATTATTACAGAATATCTTTACTCATTCCATTTGTAGATCATTTTTTAAATCAATTAAATGATCGATTTTTATCTCATAGATCTGTAATTGAAAATTTTAGCTATATTTTACCATCATCCAATAGTGTACATAATGAAGAAAAAATTAAGCAGCTAGTTGAGATGTATCAAGGTGATTTGGATTGCAGTGTGTTAGCAGCTGTGAGTGAAATTAAAGTTTGGAAACAAAAATTTACAGGAACTGAAGATTTACCAAAAAATGCTATCGACGCTCTTCAAAAATGTAACATATCGATTTTCCCTCTACTTTCAAACTTCTACAGATTTTAGCAACTCTCCCAGTCACAACTGCTAGCAGTGAACGATCTTTTTCAACATTAAAAAGATTGAAAACATATTTACGAAACACTACGTGTGAAAATAGGTTGAATGGTTTGGCATTGATGAATATACACAGTGATATAATGATAGACCCCGATGATGTCCTAAATAAATTAGCGACCAAAACAAGAAGACTACGGTTGATGTAAATTGTAATGTAGTTAAAATATTTGTTGACTTTAAATGTTTTAAATAATGGACAATAAAATTTAAAATGATATGTTTTATGTATACCTACCTATTGTATAGACCCAAACCGTAACCCCCCCCCATTGAAAAATCCTGGCTACGCCACTGTATATCATCAAATATACTTAGTAATATATCATGGGCTAACTGACGGTCAGTCTTCACCAAGAATTGTTGTTCCTATACAATGATATTATTTCATTGATTTTAAGTTTAACACCATGAATGAATGATTTTAGGAATACATTTCTCATTTGGTTATATAAACTATTATGAAGTGATTAAAACGCGAGTTAATTATTAGTGTGAAAATATAATATATTATATTAGGTAGCTAATAAGTAAGTAAAATAAAACTTAAAAATATGTTATTATAACTAAATGCAGTTATTCCGATAAATTATTAAAAAAAAAACAGGACGTAGTGAACTTACTCGTAACGGAGTTCTGACAAAGGCTACAGTAGGTGACCGGGGATCCGGAATTTCCACAATGTTCGACATGCCTAAAAAAATACATTAATTTATAAATAAGCTTACAAACTTATAAGTTGTTAATCCTGCAAACAGCAATATTCCAGTACTTGACACTTGGATAACTGGTTTTTACCTACCTACCGGTTAGTGACTAGTGACTTCTATAGTCGGTTGAAAAATGAAAATGTTCTCAAAATGTCAACCGTGTGATCTGTGAACAACGAATAACCTCTATTGAGTATTGAGACCTCTTAGTTCTAAAAGTAATTATAATTTATGACAACATTAAACGGGCATTATTCAACAAGTTAGTGGTTTACGGAAAAATAATTTCTAATTATTATCTATTTAATTGTTATTACTTATTAATACCTAAACGTCGAAAATTTCAGTGGAAAAACAGAGAAAAAATTGCGTTTTATTTTATGTCCGTGGTCTATCACAGAATTTTTAACGGAAAACGGACTGCTTGCTTGAAATGTTTGAATACAATATATTATCATTACAGTGTCACCACAGTGAAAAATATGTTGTAGCACTGTTGTAACTCGTTACCACCATAATCGTGATCGTGCTTCATAGTAAAATCATTTATAATTATAAATACTTATCTATGGTAAAATCACAGTATAGATGAAACTTTTCATGTATTATGTGGCCATGTGGGTAAAATCATGACCACGGCAATAAATATTTCCTACTTCACGTAAGTCATCCGTTCACCATTGCTTGAAGACACATGATGGAAGTTACCTATACCGTGTATTTCAGCATAATATATTTAATAATTATTACATGAATTATGAATCTAAAATAATATGTAGTAAAAACACTCAAAACACCAAAAGATTCGGGATCGATTGCAGTTTAAGCGTCAAAAAAAATTTGCGCAAATCATTATTTTGGAAGTTATCGCCTTCGAAAGTTTACGGCTTTACGTTGTTACGCCTGCGCACAACGCTATGCTCATAGATAATAAAGTAATGGATAGGACACGGCTATGCTTATCTCAAGTGAGGCCGTGTTCCCGTAGGGGCGTGAAAGGGGAGGTTAATTATCACAAGTGAGGCGAATTATCACAGATTTGTTATCATGAATTAGGTGCATTCCGCCAAAATAAATCCCGGGAAAATATCGAATAATTTTTAAAAGAGTTTCGTGAATCGTGATCAATATTAATTGTTATTCAATCTCAATGCGTTTTCACTTTCAAGTTTCAACTTTAAAAACTTAAAATTAAAAATGGTTCTAAAATGTTTGTTTTGCAATAAGAATTCTCATCGTTATCCAGAACTGTCGTTTCATTGGTATGTTTCTTATTTGGATGCATTACTTCCTTAATTTTTTAGTATTATTTACTTATGCTAATAGATTTTTGTTCGCTGTTTTAGTTTCCCTAAAGATAGTGAAAGAAAACAAATTTGGCTTCGTAACTTGGGGTTACAAAATGCAAATTCTTGGCACAGAATATGCTCAAACCATTTCAAAACGAATGACTTCAGTAGTGGCATTTTGAAGTTACGTAAATTAAATTCAAGAGCTGTACCACATTCAAATATAGAAGACAATCAGACATGTTCGAATACAATTGAGAACGAGTATAATGACAATTTGTCTACTAGCAATGATAAAGATGTTGAAAGTGACATTAGTTTGAATCTTGAACATAATGTTACCTCACCAAAAACTTCTGAGAGGTATTTTTTTTAATGCACCTTATATTTAACATTATTTTTAAATTAAAATGTTTCAGTAATATGGTTATTGGATTTAAAGAAAATGTTGGAGTTGACACTAGTTTGACTCTTGATCCAACATATGAACCTTCAAACCCTAAATTGTATAGTTCAAAAAGGTAAAAAGCTAACAACTAATGTAAATTTTTTCTTAACAATTTTTAAATTTTGTTTAACAGAAAATTAGATATGGAAATGTATGAAACACCTGAAAAATGCATTAAGTACTGCAATTCTTCTCGATTTGGAGATTTAAATGAAGATGACTTTTTGACACCACACAGAGCAAAAAGAAATTTTAAAGTTGTTAGATCTACTGTTTTAAGTTTAAGATGTAGGAATAAAGTTTTGGCTGCAAGTAATAGGCGCTTAAAAAAGAAAGTAACGTCATTAGAAGAAATTGTAAATGATTTATCTGAAAAACGACTGTTGTCAGACATTGCAGCTGAAAACCTAAAGGTATAATTCTAAATAGGTAATAATATGATTTTAAGTGGACGTTACAGAGAAATGTATTGTCTTCATGTTACAAGTGTGTAATATAGCAAATTTTACGCTAAGAAGACTACGTTTAGATCCGTTATTTTAAAAACTAGAGTGAATAACCTCTTACAAAATTTAAAGGTAAGACGATTATCTAGGAAACGTCTTAGGATTTTATTATATTTTAATTTTAAAGGAAGTTAAGATTTAATTTAGTTAGTTAGTTAGTTAGTTAGTAGTTACTTTTAATTTATACAAACACTTTACAATTTTAAAATACTTATAACTAGCTTTAAAACTAAAATATAATAAAAAGCCTGTCATTGCAACTTTACTTAGATCAGTCATAATTTGCTATGTAATGTACCTGTAAGATGGAGACAACAAAAAATTTCACTGTAATGTCCCCTTAATCAGTGGCGCCACTAAGTGGGTGGGCTCTAACAGTCTTGTAAAGTATTTAAATACTTTTTGAAGTATTTATATGGTATTCTAAATACAATTTTTTTAATGTATTTTTAAGTATTTTGAAAATAAACTAAATTTTATATGGTTTCTGTA
Organism: Nasonovia ribisnigri; assembly: GCA_027563435.1. NCBI lineage: Eukaryota > Metazoa > Arthropoda > Insecta > Hemiptera > Aphididae > Nasonovia > Nasonovia ribisnigri. The sequence continues at coordinate 193,101 of JANEHU010002040.1, forward strand.
TTGGATTTTTTTAAGAAAACTGAAAATCTAATAATTTAAAAATAGTTCCATATTAATATTGTTAATACCACTTTTTATTTTATTTTTTTCATTAATATTAGTTGAAATATGTCTGAATGCAGAATGAAATATGTGCACATGTATTTATTTCTAAATAGTCAGACATATTATAGTAATTGTTAAAATCTATGGTAAGTAGTAACATAATAGGTACCCATACTGGTGTACAATATGAATATATTATATATGAGATAAAATTAAAAAAAATACTTGTATTTGTATTCAAATACTTTGTGAGTATTCATAAAATACATTTTTATGATAGTATATCAAAAGTATTTTTAATACTTTTTTATTCGAATACTAGTATTAGTATCTTAATACTTTTTCAAAAGTATTTTTTACCAGACTGGGCTCTAACTACATTTATTATTATTTTGTTTTCCCCCTATACTCAAATTGTGTTTTTATTTTAAATATACTTACAGGCTTTAGGCTCCGATATTCTTCAGCAAATTATTTGTGAAAATTTAAAAAAGAAAACTAAATCACCATATTCTGAAGAAATCAAACAGTTTTCAGTTACCCTTCAATACTACTCCCCGAAAGCTTATTTATATGTCCGTAAAAAATTTAACAATTTATTGCCGCACCCTAGAACATTAAGGCGATGGTATATGGTAGTAAACGGACAACCAGGATTCACAAAAGAGTCCTTGGATACAATTAAAAATGTTGCTAGTAAAGAAAAAATTTACTGTAATTTAGTTGTTGACGAAATGAGTATTAGAAAACATACAGAAATGGATGCTCAACGAAATGTATATGGTTATGTGAATTTAGGTATACAATGTAATAATGTAGATGGAGATGAACAACCTGAAGCTAAGGTAATTAATCCAAAGGTAAAAATTTCAAATTTTTTCTCTTGGAAAACAAAATATTTTCACTGGAATAAAAAAAAATCGCCTCACTTTCTTATCAGTTTTGGAACACTGAAAAGAGTCTGATGGCCTATCCATTTCTTTATTATCTATGGCTATGCTTTACTGCAGCTCGCACTGTAACGAATTTTTCAATTTTTATTTTTCGAACACTAGGTAAATCAACGTTTTAAAACGTATAGTGTTAATATAAATTAGAATAAACTATTAGTTTTAAAATTATGGCATTAAAATGCATTTTATTTTTTTTGTTATTATTAATTTATTCCATAATACGACTTAAAAATTAAAAAATTATTATTATTTACAACAGTTTACAAATAGGCTCTGTCTCAGGTCCCGGAAATTCCGTGAGATTTGCTATTATGTTATCAGTCCCGGACAATTTGTGTTATCAATGCGCATGCGCCGGGACTTGGATTTTTTTCCGTAGTTCGTACAATAATTACCGTACAATTATAATCCCGGACAATTTGTGTTATCAAAATTACCGTGCATATAAATAATTGTTTTAAAAACTTGGTTTATTTTCTAAAATATTTACTTTGTACCTATATTTATAATTAGGGGAGAGTGCTGTACCTTGGTGAAAGATATTTTTTAGTAGTTTTAATTTTAAATATTAAATGTTCATATTTATTCTCAACATACATAATAGGTACCTACACATAACCATATGTTAATATTTCTTGCAAGTCTCCACATAATTTTTTTTTTAGGGTATTGTACGGATCTAGGAATGATATAAGGTGGGGGCTAGATGAAAAAATTTACTTCAAGTACATAAAAACATAAGTAATAAGTTTAAAATTTTATAGTGACTAAAATATTCATATTGCACTTCTCCTAGATAATTTGAATCCAATAAGACCCCAAACAACAAAATCCATTCTACAGCTTCCGAAATCTGCTCGGCAAAGTGAAAATCTAGCGAAAATTAACTCCTTTTGAAATTCGTCTTTTTATATTGACTTAAGGCATCAATGAGGTCTGTGTACGACTTAAAACGTTGTCCAATTGCAAGTACCATGGTGAAAATAAGTTATTTAAAAAATGTAATTAAATAAATTTATAATTTAATATAAAAATATTTTGGTATTCTTGTCGTATGCGGTCTACCTCACGTTTCTACATGTCATATGCGGTCTACCGCACACTTGCCGTCTACCACACATGTCTTTATACGTCATATCAATTAAATCGAAAAATAATTATAAAAACAAATAAAATAATACAGTATGTTGTATGTCAATATGTATAAAAATCCAAAAATAATATACTATGTCAAAATAATCATAAAATAAATAATTATAAAAACAAATAAAATAATACAGTATGTTGTATGTCAATATGTATAAAAATCCAAAAATAATATACTATGTCAAAATAATCTACGTTTTTATTATTTAAATTAGTTACAATATAACTTTACGTCTCTTAAAAAACATTCAAATATATCATCATTGCTTACAGCACAAACTGAACTGATTATCTTATATGTTTACGACTACAGTCACGATTTTGGCAGGACCTAAGTTTTATTATAGCAGGTATTTTATTATTGATATAGAAATAACATCGTTAAGATAAAACTTAATTGTCATTGCGGTCGAATCGTTGAAAATGATCATTAGTAGATAAAAATTGTGTGGACGTGTGGTAGACCGCATATGACATTATAGGAACATGTGCGGTAGATGACAAGTGTGCGGTAGACCGCATACGACAAGAATACCAATATTTTGATAACACAAATTGTCCAAATTAATAATTTTGTATTTTTGGTTTATTTATAAACCATAATATTTAATTATGCCCCCTCCCCCCTCCCCAAGTACAGTATACGTTTACGGTTTTTATATTTTGATAACACAAATTGTCCGGGATTATAATTGTACGGTAATTATTGTACGAACTACGGAAAAAAATCCAAGTCCCGGCGCATGCGCATTGATAACACAAATTGTCCGGGACTGATAACATAATGGCAAATCTCACGGAATTTCCGGGACCTGAGACAGAGCCTTACAAATAATCATGTTCACTAATATTGTACTAGTGTCTGAACTACTGGTTTCGTCGTCACTGTATGAAATCATTCATCAAAAGCGGATAATAAATTTGTCCGGTGTATTTTAAAAAATCAGTTAGTATGTCCAATTTTTGGGTTCGACAACGGTTTATGATCATGAATTTCGCCATGTAACCGCTATAATTTTTTTTTCTGCAGCATTGTGACAGAATGCTTTGGCATGCAGCTACAAACCCTCAACATTATTGTTATTTGCACCGGTTTCTGGATTTAGAAATTGAATGGAGTGATTTACAGTCAAATGACGAAATCCTTCCTCTTTAAAATATATAAATATAATGTGCTAACCAATTTGCTCATGCCGCATAATCATACTTTCAAAAACAACCTGTCTGTGAAAGGATGCCCAATCTACTACAGTATGTTCGGTAATAGAGATTTTCTCCATAATGAATTTTAAGCTTACATTTTAAAGCCACTAATTTGAAAACGACACTATTTGGAGAAGCGACAGATTCGATTTATATAAAAGTATGTTTTCTGATCGATTGAAAAAAATCTCATCTCGTTGATTTTTGGTTTTTTTTCCCCGACATCGCCATACAAATCCATCTACAGCACTGCATGGTTGTATCTTGTAGGACATAATTGAAGGCCGAAGGGTATGCCCTTCGTTACACTTTAATTTTTTTTTTTTAGAAATTAATTACTATTCTTGTGTAGTGTATTTAATACTTCTATAGTTACAGGCCCCTTGGTTTCGCATGAAAACAGTTCAAAAATACTTGTAAGATTAAGAGACATATTTCACTAAGTAATAATATTGTCTGCGTACTGCACACTACGGCGTATACTCTACACATTGAATTTTGTTTTTCTTATTTTTATGAACTTCCAACAAATATAGCTCTGCAATTATAATACTTATAACTTGTAGCCTTTGCATTTTATATACCAAAATATTGTAATTTCAAAATGTACCTACAGACTGGGGCCTTTGACTGGCTGTGATTGTGTAATAATATCGCTAACAAGTAACAACTTTGCACAATTGCGTGCCAACATTCACCGACCGTGTATCTGTGTGCCTACCTAATACAGTAATACCTATATACTATGTTCACCGACGTACTATCCGGCTGAAGAGGAATATTATCTAATATCTAAACCTTCCTTAAATAGTCCAAACACGAATAAGATTTTTTGGTACATAAATCTCAACCATAAACTTTGTTGCTAATAGAAATTATTATTATTATAGCTGTTCAGAGTACTTTGAATAATAATATAATTGGCGCCAACTATCGTGATAAGTGATAATGAGATAGTACTTTCTTTAATCGTGGTCATGACGAAACAGTCAATAAACAGATTATATTCTAAAGCCTTGCTTGTAATTTATGCCATGATGTAGAAATTATTTCAAAAGAAAAGGAAAGATCACACTATTGATCTTAAATAATATTACATATTTCTATAAAATTCCGGAAAAATAGCCCGGCGTGGCGGCGTCCATATTTTACAATATTCTGTGTCTGAGGCACGAACTAAAGATAAGATATATAATATTTATAAAGGAGAAAACATATTATTATTGATTTATCGGTGATATTTTTATTCTGTGCATTTAACTAATTTTAACATTTAAGTCATGGTTCTGTAGTGATCATAAAGCGTCTGATCTTCCAAAAATCGAATTACTGTTATCACGTTTCTGGAATGCGGAGGTCTGAATAATTTCCGAGTACATATTCCGAAATACTAACACCGAACATAAATTTTACTGATATAGTACGTCATACTGTCTGACCACTAAACCCCCTTCTAAATTCTCGCTTCTTTTCCTCCTACTCCTCCGTTATTGGCGTTATCGTTGAAGATCACGTCGATCACAACAAAACTGTGAATATGAATACATGATTTATTGTTTGTACACATTGCATACGTATGACGCGGCGGTGAGCAAACAGTAAACTACGACGACAATGGATCGAACGTCAGACCAAAGCGACCGCGAAGAGGTATTCGTGCACCCACTGCACCCCTAGAAACTACCTGTCGCACACCTCTGGTATTCGGTCCAAGGCCGTCTGACAACCGTGTAAATCATCCCCCGAGCGCTACGTAGTCCCGCGATTTCTCTTTTTGATAGGAAATCAATTTCTCTGTTCGTCGGCGGCGATCGGCCCCACGACGAGTGGACACGTAGTGCGTAACAATTTATCGTAATATTTCATTTTGAGAACGCTTTACACTGCGGTGAACGATCGACGTGTACGCGATGGCAATGTTAGAAGCAACGGTTATGAAGTTGTTGCGCGGCGAATCTCTGGACGAAAACGATGAATTATGCGACTTCACGTTGGCCGATCAAAACGAAGCTTGCGGTAATGACATGGTTTAATAGGGTTTTATAATTAAAAATTATTGATGTACGCCGTAAAATACTTGAAAGGGTTGAGGTTTCGCTGTATAATAATTAGGTAGCCGATTGTGACTTACTAATATCCTTACATTAAATTAAGCCTTAAAGTGCATGAATTATTGTCAAGATGCTCAACCATTGTTTGACAATTTTAAACTTTATTACCAAGATATCTCATATATTCATAACATAATGTACATTATTAGAAACGAGTGGGGGAATATTTTTTAGTTGCTACTGACCGTTGAGGGTATACCGTACAGTGTTTTATTAAAGTCCATAAACTTTAATGTTTTCAGTGGCTAAGGGCGTAACACCCATTGGGCCTTCTGACTATGTACCAGTTACAAAAAGTACAGTTACATATATTGTGCTAGTAGTACTAGTCAACAGCGAAGATGAAGTGCTCATGATGCAAGAAGCAAAAAGTACTTGTGCTGGTCAATGGTACTTGCCAGCGGGTCGCGTTGAACCTGGGGAAAATTTACACGTCTGTTCTACATACAAAATATAATTAGAAAATTGAGCATTAACAAAATTAAAAATGTGCTACTATAGGATGCCGTTAAAAGAGAATGCTTAGAAGAAACAGGGTTGGAAATGGAACTTGAAACATTGTTGACTGTTGAAGCTGCATCTAAAGCATGGTTTCGATTTATTTTCACTGGAAATGTCACTGGCGGTTGTTTAAAAACACCAGCTCAAGCTGATAGTGAATCTCTACAAGCCAAATGGATTAAAAATATTTCTGAAGTATGACAATCAAGTCAAGGATGGAAATATAATGAATTATTATCATATTTTTTTCAATTTTAGGTTACTCTTCGTTCCAATGATATAATACCATTGATTGAATGTGGTCGAGCTTTTCATAAAGTAGCTAAGCATAAGGTTCGAATTGATTGGCACCATAACCTTTTGCCTGTTATTAAACCTCATAAAAAACTTTTGTTACGTCTTCTTATCTGTGCTAGACAAAAAACTAGGTGAGTTAAAAGTACCAATTTTATTTAATACCTACCTCATTAATGATTATTTATTTGTTTCAGTTCTAAATTATTTGTGCTTATGTCAGAAAAAACTCAAGCCCATTTCCCGATGTGTGAAATCAATCACAATCGGAACTTGCATTCGACATTACGCAAGTTTATGACTGTAATTGCACACATTTTATTATATGAGCAATTATTATAATTATTATATCATATTTTTAGGAAATATTTGGTGCTGATGTAGCTTTGCATAAACCTCATGGAGTATTGAGCATTGAACACTGTGGCCAACCGGAAGGCTCTAATGATGGGTTATGTTTATCATTATTGGTCACTTTTCAAAAGACATTAGAAGAAGTATTTCCTATTGGCAAGTATAGTTGGATGGCTGTATCCACAGAATGTTCAAAATTAATTGCAGTGAGAACTATACGCAACATGACTGTTCCTCTTAAAGTTATATGTTAAACAGATAATTTTGCCAAACATATTATTTTTATGCTCATCAATCTACAAAATATGTGCCGTATCATATCAATGTTAATATGCACAGAAAAGTAGTGTTATACATTTTTTTTTTTCAAAGTTTTATAACAATGATTTTTTTTACATTTTATTTCTTATTAATATTATAGATAAATTATAAAAATTATAAAAAAATTGTTAAACTTGTCCACCTCTTAATTTCCTTCCTTTTTTACTAAATTTCTTCAATTTTTTACTTTGAGTTGCAACCTTAGGTTTTTTAACAGCTGGTCCATTTTTAACTTCATCGCTCTTCCTTTTCATTTTCCTCTCAGCGTATGTTTTCTTCAAACCCTTCATTTTCCTTGTCTGCAATGTATTCACATCCTGCTTAGTCATATGCAGACGACCCAATTTGGATCCGAAATTGTCACGACGTACACTCTTGATTTTTTTACCCTAAATATAAAAATATAAGTTTAAGTTATGTACAAACTATACATTTCTGTCATTCCTAAAAAGACTTGTATACCTTAATGTTGGGTCTTTTGCATGCAGTTTTAAATAAATCAGCACTAGCCATATGATCTCTTCTGACTACAAAATCAACAGATGGACCAACTTCGTGAAGCTCAACACGTGGGGTTTTTAGACTGGTTTTTGACAAAACTGTCCTAATTAAAAGAAAAAAAAAACATTAAATATTTTACTCTATCAATAGAAGATTGTATCAAAATTACCTATAAGAACGTAATAGTATTTTACTATCAACTGCTGTGAAAGACATGACATGTTCAATACCATTTGGTCTTATCTGTTTGAGTGGTTGCCTTTGAAACATATCAATGAATAGATTGCGTACACGTTTTAGTTGTTGATCACTGTCAAATTGTTCACCTAAGAAAACCAAAACTGGTTTTACACCAGCTGAGATTTCAGATAAACCTTTAAATTCACTACACCCTTTGTATGATTCAATGCCTAATTCAAACATATCTAATATGTGTTGGTCATAAGTACGGCCTGTAAAACAAATAATTATGTTATGTTAGTTGATCATGTTATGGCTCAGTGTAAAGTAATAGTTGAAGTATGTATTTAAAATATTTTAAAAGTAATTTTGAATATCAATAATATGTAGTTTTCAATAAAAGTTACAAAATAAATTATTTATCATAATATTCATATTATAACTACACGTCTAAACCTAATGCCTTATTGTTACAAAAAACCATAAGTATGTAATTAGTCATTTACAATAAATATTATTTATGTTTAAATGCTGAAACATTTTATATACAATTATATAGTTGTTAAGAAATAAATTAGTTCGAATTGAAATAACATTATATACCATTATAATTTTAACACAGCCAACTGCGTTCTAATGCACAACTTGATATCAAACGACAAACATGCATTTATAGTAAATTATTTATTGTTTTGTACAGGTAGTTGAAAAGTTACTTGATTATTGGATAGCATAGTTCAATAGATATTATCATATATATTTATAAATATAAATGATCACTAGAAAATCGCTAGTATGACCTTAGGAGGAGTAGTTTCTATTTATTAGAAACTATAATATTAACGCACTGAAGTGAGAATCATAATATGGACGTAGTCAATGTGTTAATTGACTATATTTTACTGAGACAAGGTTTGATGTGCAATTTTAAATTTTTTAAGTACGTCACTTATTACTTACCAAGTACCAAATTGTTTGGTCTTTTCTTATTGTGTGATGAAAAAAAAAATAAAGATGAATCATGTTTCTGCAATAATTTTTCAATTTGCACGGCGTCATCAAATGGTAGAATATCGTTTTTTTGAGTTAACATGACAGCATCTGGCTTTTTGAGTTTCAGCTATTGAAAATTACTAATAAATTAAATCATTCATCATTATTCAATTTAAACTTACCAAATCTTTCATGCAGCTGCTGACTAATAAAGATGATTTACGACCAGGAATAAACACACAATGTTTTGTGTTCTCTATAACCTTAGGTTCTTTTTTTAACAAAATTCTTTTACCTCGTTTTGTCCTCGGTTTCCTATGAAAATATGATTTCAATTAAGCACAGTGAAATTTAATTATTTAGTCAAATACTTACACAACTCTTTGAATAACGGCCATTTTAATAAAATAAAGTAAAACAAATCTTATTTCCGGATTATCTACCTAAAAAAAAATTGAAAATTGGTAAATTACTATATTGGATAAATTAAAAATATTAAATATTATGCCAGATAGGTTATAATTATTATAATTGTGAGACGTGAGTTTATGAATATAACTTAGTATTTAGAGTATGATATTATTGTCGTTTATTACATTATTACCTCAGTCAGTCAGTGAGTTAAAGTAGTTGTACTAAGATGTTTTAGTCCGTGGTACCTCAGTACCTCACGTGTTTTATTGGCTTATTGCTTTATTTATCAACAGCAAAATAGAAACGTAATTAATGATAACATATAAGACTGAAGTATGGTACGATATTGATAAAATATGGTTTATCAATGGTGATTGGCGGTTTTTCAAACACATAACTCTACTTATATCATATTAATATATTATACGACTGTATACCGATATAAAAACTTCTAAGTTCTACTTTTGCTAGTTTCTTCTATAGTCTAACCTAGTATACTCTGTAGTATATAGACAATTATAAAGAAGAAGTAGAAGAACGAACTATGGAAGTATATTATGATATTGATTATTGCGAAGTCTGTGTTCAAACCATAAATACTAGGTAGTAATAATGGTCAGTGTTATATAAATTATATAAATACTTATAACTATATGGTTCAAACACGATCAGTTATGTATTAGAGTTTATAGAAACGTCATAGAAATATAAGTACGAAAATTATTAATTTATAATTTATATCGTATTTTTAAAACCTATGGAATGACGGATCTACTGATTTGCACGTATGACGTATATTATTATTTATTAATTTATAGCAGGGAATGCAGACAAACAGATGCCGCTAAAACTGAACACAACATTCCAGAATTTCTATATCAGTCACAAGTTCCGAACGTATACCAACCATCAAACAGACACTGAGCTTCATAAAAGAAATAAAAATTGAAAATTTATTGTAAACAATTAATATGTAATATGTAAAAACAAAAATTATTGTCAAATGTCAGCCAATGGTCATCGCTGCCGAGAATTATTTCTAATAAAAAAAAAATATAGGTATCATTTAAAAAAAAAAAATGTTTTAATTATTTTTAATAACATAGAAAAAAACATTCTGTGCATTTAATATGTAATAATATGAACAATAAGTCACTTGTTTGATTGATATTTTATAAAAATGTTAATCGGAATCATACCATAAAACTTTTCTTAACATATCTATTATATATTTTTTTAAACTGTTTTTCGTTCACTTTATTTTTACTCTTCTTCGATTTTTTCAAATAATTTAAATACAAAGAACGACAATTAATACTGCATTCGAATTTGAACGTTTCCTGGTTGTTTTCTTGGCTTATCCAAGTGCTCACCACCCTTGGTATTGTTTGAATATGACGAATAACGTTATTGTAGACTGCATGTGGTATTTCATCCAAATACACTTCTACGTCCGAATCTGTTTCTTCGACGAATGCCGAATTGTTTTTGTCCAAATGTTTTCTAGACAAATGACATTGTAATGTAAATATTTAATCTTAATAGGTATTAGGTACCCACAGCCGCACATATACAAGATGCTGTGCAGCGAATAGAGCGAATACATTTCTATTTCTTATAAATTATAATGGTTTAACACATTACGCATTGTTAACTATATTATGTACATAATATCAATTAAAATTGTTGACTTGGATCGGATAAAATGTTTTTTTAAATCTCAAGCGATCCGTGCTTTTTTATAATGGCGCCATTCCACTACTCAACGAACACACCCACCACATCCTCACTAAGTCATAGAACAAGAAAATATCAAATAGGTATGCAGAAATGTAGTTTATAGGACATAGGTTAATATTTGAAATACAAGTATTTGGATATTTTGTCTACATATTACACCGAGGGGTACTATCGGTTATAGTTCATAATTAAATTTGTGCTTATAACATAAGTATATTAAAACTAAAGTACTTACCTAAATGCCTTAGATACAATTATTTTTAATATATATTAATATAGTTTAATTTGGGTATTTTATAATAAGTATTAAGTAGGTATTAATATTGACCGTTAATACAAATCTGATATCAGGTTAATATTGTAGGTGGGCTAAAGGAATATAAAATATATAGGTTATATTATATTATATATAATAGTAGGTAATTAATCAAAGGTTGTAATTTCGGAAGCCACGCGCCCTTGCTCTTATATACAAGTACGTTCGCCGAAATAGAATTCTGCTATCTACGGTAATTTAATAAAAATTAATATGTATGCACATCTTATATTGACAAGAGGTACAGTTGCATACCTAGAATACTTTCTCATAGGAGAGACCAAGAGGGGGGGGGATACACATTTTGTTATGCATAGTATAATATATATTACATATATATATACTATATTATATTATTGAAGATTTAACATTACCGCTATAAGGAAGAACCGAGGAAGGTACTGTATTAATGCGTTACAGGTTACCTGGAATTTAGCACAAAATCTGAGCAAGGTATTTCGTCGTTGTCACCGAACGTTGTCACGGCGTAACGCCGTCGTCGATGCTCGTAGTCGTCGTCGTAATCTCCGTCGTCGTCGACATCTTCGTCACCGCAGTCGTCACTGTCACGGTCGCCGGATGATCTGCCGCAGTCGCGGTGCCTCGAGAACCACTCGAAGGTATTCGGCTCGAGCAGCGCCTCCAGCCGCGAGTCCGGCAGTCCTAGGGTGCGGGCGAAAAACGTTTTGCACACCTTCACCTTGATGTCGTCGTCGCCGTCACCGCCGCCCAGCCAGAATTCGGCGGTCTGCTCGATTATGTCGTCGTCCGTGTCCACTGTCTGGTGCTTCAGCTCGACGCACGCGCACAGGTGCAGGTTCTGCGCCACGCGCGTTTCTGGCACTCCACGGAACGCGTCGTAAGCAGCGCGCCGGCCGGCCGCCGACACCGTCATTGAACAGTCGAGATCGCAGTCCTCATCGCAAACAGCGTCCAGCATTTCATCGTACGACGCCACCAAGTTTTCGTCGAACAGCACTGCATCCGGCGCGGCTGCAATGGATAATAATCACAATTTGTCTACAACTAATAGTACATAGTACATACAGTACTTACACAGACTATAAACGTAGGCGAAAACAGGAATTTTATAAATTATGAGTATAGGTATATTCCGGTGAGTGATGATTCTCTTATTATGAACCACTCATTATTAAAAAAGTATTAGATTTAAAAAAAAAAAATTGTAAATGGTTTCTAATCGACATTATTTTAAATACATTTTTTTTATATAGGTACCTATTTTATCCTAAACATTTTTTAAGTTTTTTGAAAGACAACAGTTTTAATTTCATCTTCAAAAGCAGAGAATTTCGATACAGTAAAAATAATTTAGATCTAGTATAGGTTATGACTTTAAGAGTTATAGGTATCTAAAGTTAAGTTGAGCGTATAGCAGTGGACCAACATTTCGCGGGGTAACTGCGTACCACTCCACTCAGAAAAAGTTTAAGCTATTTATACCACGAATCAGTGGCGTAGCCAGATGAGGTGTAATAAAAAAATTAATTATTTAAAGTTTCATAAATAAATTATAAAATATCTTGGAAATAGCGAGGCTAATACGCTCATAATTGTTAATCGTCTGCAGACTGCAATTATTTGTCATTGAATTCAAATTCAATACTGACCACTTCCATATTTTAGTGACCTATAAAATAATGACTTGTGTGGTAAATCGAAACCTATTATATGTATATATTGCATATGGAATACAGCAAAGTGTGTTCCCCGAGCGATATTTTTGATATTATTATAATTGTAATAGTACTTGACCACACAAAGAAAATACCAAAGGTTAAAAAATGTAAAAACGTATAGCTATAGGTACTGCTATAGGCTTATAGCAGTATCTCAATACCACACATTCTATGCGAAATGGAGAAATAAATACTTACATATACTATAAAAATATTAAAAAATGGAAGTCTTACTTGTGAAATCAAATTTTAGTGCTTCTTGCATGATAACAATTATGTATCTGTATAAACTCAAAAATATACAGAATTCTGTAACTGTTTGAAATGTATTTATATCTTATTTTACATATTCAAGCAGATTTAGAGAAGGAAATAATTAATGAATTGTTGACATAGATTTTTACGTATAGTAATAAGCAAGGTAGATATATTTATACATCCTAATAATCTATGTAATTGAAGCCTGAAAAAAAAATAATTATAATATAAACCACAGATACGGTGTATAATATGAGTATAATTCAATCAGCTGAATTTTCAAGATATCTATGTATTATTCAACAAAAACACGCTCACCAAACGCTCGCTGCCAAGGGTTTAGGGCCCAAAGATATATTGTTTATGGTTCTTCACATAATATAAATTTGATATAATTATTGGTTATAGATAATACCACAGAACAATGATGATACTAAACCAAAAACTTATTACTGTTGGATAACTCAATGCACTGTAATAAACTTTAATTCAACTGTATATTTTTCAACGGAAAAATTGATACATATATATAATAGTCGTAGCCCGTCGGCAGGCGGTAGTACAACTATATTATATAGAATATTTTAATAAAATATTAATAATATCTATTCATTGAAATACATGTTTGGTCAGTCAAAAAAACTTGGAAATGAATTACAAGATACCTCGTTATAGTTTCAGTGAGTAGAAATTAAAAAAAAAGTTGAGAATAAATCCACAATAAATTTTTATGAGTGCCTGAAGTTAGAATTTTAATAAAATTCGTAAAAACCACGAACATGTGCTAATTATTTTGAATTGAAATTTATAAACATTTTTCTGTTTATATCTAAGCTAAACTAACTTAAACTAACCTTTTTTTTTTTTTTCACTTTGGAACCGACGACGCCGCGGGATCTGCTTTCGCATTTTTCCGTGGCGCCAACCTAACCTAGTGGTTAATCTCTTATATTTTATATATAGTTAGTACATGGTCATATGGACGTATCATCACTTATGATATTCTAATACTAATTAACCTAAACATTAAATAAATAAAATTATAATTTATAAGTAACGCAATGGAGACGTTATGAGTTTATGACGGCATATGCCTGCCGCCACTCGACCCCATTTAACCGAAGGGGTTGTGTCTTTTCTAATATTAGCGCTCATCAAGTTTTCTCGGGCCCGTCTCTACGTTATAGTATATGATAATATAATATTATAATATTATCAATTATTATAATTACTTATTTTATTTTAATTATAAACGCCCAGAGGCATAGAGTTACAGTACACAGTAAGTGAGTAAGTAGAACAGATTAAGTAACAATTAACAATCATAAATATAAATGCATGATATTAACATTTAAACTTTAAAGATTAACTTATTACATCACATAGCTATAGAGAGCAAAAAAATATAATAATCTAAATGATTATAACTACAAGGATACATTCAAAAAATATATTAATTAATAGTAACTACTTGACATTTACACCATCATACCTATGTTAGTTTTATCATTGTCTATACTTAGTAAAATTTTCTAAATATTTTGATTCGTTTCGAGTTGTTTATTGACATTTTCAATTTTTTTTAGTTTTATTTTCTATATTTGTCCATAAAATTGTATTCATTTGGTCAGAAAGTGTGAACATTTAATACAAGGCGCTTGCTATATTGTTACATACTAAGTTAAAAAATATTAAAAATACGAAGACACCATTTTTTTTTATAATCATTTAAAGTTTGATTTTTGAAAAATAAATCATATTGAAAATGTACAAATTATTTTGCAGTTAAAAATGTACAAAATGTTCAATTTTTATAGCTAAAGATTAAAAATGTAAAATAGGTTCTACGTTACGGCGGCTTTCCACTACCATAGAATGAACTCACTACATAGCAAGATATTATACTATAATATCTCAATTCGTGCTACATAGTTGTACCACAGAATAGGTGAAATTTCACCTATTCTGTGGTTGTACGTTCACTTGACAGTGTTGACAGGCATAAAAATACTATTCTGTGATTGGTTGGTTACGTGGTAAAATGTTGATATACCAGGGTGTTTATACTTACCAGACCTAATACCAGAAGATACTTCTCTACATCGTGACCTTACCAAACGATTAACCATGATACCGTGTTTTTCACAACTTCACCACAAACATGAAAACATTACATATTAAATATAGCATATTAAGGTTTGTGAATATCTTAAATTATTGGCCATGCCTGTAGTTATATCACGGTGTTAGTAGTAAGCCTTACTTAGTAAGGGCCTATCAACGGGTTAGAAACTTAGATCTTACACATCTCGAAACATATAATGGCACAATCTTAGATCATGAATATAATATGATGATATAAGTTCCAGTCCATAGGAAATGACAAAAGTATCGTCAAAACTCAAAGATACTATCGTATGATAATTGATAACCATTATTTAAACGTTCGTATTTTATTGATAAAAATAACATATTTTATTTTATAATAATGTAAGGATTATTTAATATTTATCGTAGTGTCTATAGTGGCTACTATCAGTTATCACAGAATAGTAATATTGATCAAAGTACTACCGATACGGCGATACTAACTACTATAGTAGTGTGGTGTAAGTGGTAAGTACTAAATATTGGCAGACGATCTTAATATTTATCGTAGTTCTACTTTATAATATAAACTTTATGAAACTTGTTTTTTTTTTTTTTTTGATTCTTTTAATAAGTACAAGAGAGTCTTCTGTAGGGGAGTCTGTGTTGACATGGAAAATCGTTGTTCTGTTTTGGGATGTTTGTATACTTCTGATCATGGGGTTCAATTACACAAGTATAAATTGTTTCTTATACCCACCTAGTTGAATGATTTAATAAAAATAATTGAGACATTATTGTGTATTTTATTGTAGATTCCCATTGGGTGAAAAGGCGTTATTGCCCCTTTGGATAATGGCGACAAATCGTTCAAATTGGTTGCCAACTGACAAAAGTAGGATATGTGAGAAGCACTTTAGTCTTGAGGATTATGTAATTAGCAAAAATGGCAATATGCTTAAACCAGAAGCTTATCCCATGGTGCATCTGGCAAATGAGGTTGAAGTAAATGTAATAAAGTATAAATAAAGTGAGCAGAAATATGAAAAATACTCAAGTATATGCATTTGTGTGTATAGGATAATACAGTTGAAAAGATATTGACAGAGTCTGAAGACAGTGAATGTTTGTTGTCAAGTGATATTAATTCTGACGATTTACTTGATACACCAAATACTAGTGATATGAAATCTAGTGATGATGATTCAACTATAAGTTCATCATCTTGTAGCAATTTTAGTGTAAGACTATTTTATTTAAATTAATGATTTTAAGTTTATAAAATTAAGTTATAGAACTTTTTTTAGAATTCGAATGAAGCTACTGGATTTGATGATGATTTTCTATCATCACTTTCAGACACCGAATATGAACTCGAAAATATAGATATTGAAGAATCAATGCTAGACGTAGACTCTGTGTCATTGTCTTCATCTGTAACAAGCTTTGTAAGTATTGGTTCAGTTATTTTATTGTTTTAAGTAAATATCTAATAATATTTTTTAATTTTTAGACAAGCCAGCCTATTAACCAAAAATGTGCGGTTGTATTATGTAATCAAAATGCAAGAAACCAGTTTGATACATTATTTTTCATCAACTTTCCAAAGGATAATAAATCACTTTGTGAAACGTGGTGGAAAATTTGTGGGCGCAAAGACAAATTTGATCCTTTGTTAAAAATATGCTCAATTCATTTTGATCCTGAAGATTTTACATCTATTACTATACGACGAGAAGGTCAACTTTTTAGACAAACTATTTTGAAGAACAATAAAATTGTACCGTCACTTTATCTACTGTCACATGAGTATACAAAGTTTGCAAGAAAACGAAAAAG
Organism: Nasonovia ribisnigri; assembly: GCA_027563435.1. Taxonomy (NCBI): domain Eukaryota; kingdom Metazoa; phylum Arthropoda; class Insecta; order Hemiptera; family Aphididae; genus Nasonovia; species Nasonovia ribisnigri. The sequence goes on from JANEHU010002040.1 coordinate 210,058, forward strand.
AAGTGTGAATGATAGTTATAGTTAGTATAGTTAAATTTGAGATTAACAAAAATGCATATTTATTGTTGATAATAATTTGGAAAACTAATAATTGCAGACATACAGAATAATTCAACAGAATATGAATACTGTATTATTCATGACTGTGACAAGACATTTTTGAAAGATGGAAAAAAGACATTGTTTTTTAAGTAAAGTAGTTGTTTTTATTACTTCCAAAATTAAAAATATATATTTATTTTATTTAAAGCCATGTAATGTAGTAATAGTATTTAACGAACGCCAGAAAATATGTTCCCTAACAAAAAAGTTCCACTAATGAAATCATATAAAAAATATTGGGTGGTTATTATTAATTAAAAATATAATATTTCAACATATTACATATTGGTACAAATTTAACCATAGGTACATTCATTATCATTTTTCCATTGTTATACAAATTATACAAGTTGCAACAGAAAGACCTGACAAATGAAATAAATTTAAATTTAATGAATATTTTTAAATTGTTATTTACATGTATAATTTATTAATGTTTGATCTACATTTATAATATACATTTTTTTATACCAAAAATAAAAAATTTATTTAAATTTTTATGTTTTATATTTTATATTTAAAATTCAAAATAGCTAATTTGTAAATCTAGTTTTTAGAAAGCTTTTATTTAAGTCAAGTAGTTAATTTCTTAAAATGTCAAAATATTTTAAAGTTAGTACTACCTTTAATTGCGATTAGACAAAAGTTCATTTCATTTATCAGGTCTTCTGGTTACAGTCTGTATATAGTAACATTAAAAAAAAATACAATATTAAGTCTCTAAACTTAGTTTTTGTATACCCCTATACCCATGACTGCTTTAGCATAAATGTTATAAACCAGTGTTCTCAAATATATGACCTGCAATAAAAATACATTTTGAACAAATATATATGAAAAAAATGTTAATCAAGATATTTTTCGATTTTAATTCTAATTTTTTTTTAAAGTTAATGTTCATTATATTTTTTCATTGATAATTTTGTGGTAATATTAAGTGAAATAAACAACTGCTTTTTTTATATTTTTATAAATAATTTTGGTAATAGTAATTATAATAAAAGTAAAAAAATAAATGGCCTGTAGATAATTCGAGTTTGAGAACACTGTTATAAACTATAAAGAGTCCATTACTGTTATCTGACTATATTCTGGCCCACAAATAAAGGTACTCGCATGATATAACCAACACGGTTTGATTGATTGCTAAAGTCCAGATTTGTTTCATGGATTTTTTTCTGCCTTATTCTTGGTTAGGTCGTATCTAATCAAATATTATGTTGTTAATTTCATATTTTGATTTTACACTTAGATTTCCATTGGAAAACAAAACTTTGCTAAACAAATGGGTAGATAGTATTGGTTTCACTAATTGGCAGCCAACCCATTCAGATCGAATTTGCTCTGATCATTTTGAAAATGATGATGTTTTAATGACTAATGAAACGTATGAGCTAAATAATGATGCTATCCCATCAATTAAGCCACAAGTATGTATATGATTATAAGGTAATTACAATTTTATAGGTCATTTAATTATCACAGATTTTTTTTATATTTTGTAGAATTCATTTGTAATAAGTTCTGAAGACAATGATGACAGAAAACTTGCATTCAAAATTAAATGCAGATATGTTGAAATGATTTTTAATAATTTAGAATTTAATCATTTAGAAGACGACACTTTGATAGTTAGAGATATAAAAAGGGATAAAACCAATGAAAGCGTATTGTTAAATTCATTAGAAAATGATTTAGATGACCAAGAACCAGAAAATCACGAACAAATATTTAATACATCAACAGTCCAATCTAGTTCGACAAAAATAAATGGCTATAAAGGTAATTACAATTCAAAACTGCGTATTAAGAATCATATTATACAATTCTGAGAAATTATTTATGCGTAATATACACTTAATTGAACAATAAAACTAAATGCAACTAATTTACTAATTTATTGTATTTTAGGTGTACATAATTTAGAACTAACTTTGCCTTTAATTTTTTGATTCATTTCTTACTAAAATCTCATAACATCTTGGCAACCTATTATAGTTTATTTAACAATCTGCCAAATGATTTTATAAATATTTTCTACTTTTGGAGTATAAATATTAAATATGACACAAGTATTTTTTTTTTATTAATACCGTTTAAATATTTAAATTAATGTGAGTAAAGTTAAAGTAGTGCACTACACATTTTGTAAGGGGTACTTTACTCCTTTAGTCAAAACTTTAAATGATTTATGTAAAAAATAAATAACTATTTGTTCAGTATTTAATATTTATTGATTAAACATTAAAAAAAAAAAGTATTCTGCTACATTCTATAACATTTTAAGAGCATTTTAAATCGACGTTTGTTGTTTCCATCTTACTAGTGCATAACATAGCAAATTTTACGCTCAGCAGATGATGTTTAGCTTTGTTAGCTTAAAAATTTGAGTGAATTGACCTCTTATAATATTTAAAGGTAAGATTATTATTGAGGCAATATCATAGGCTTTTTATTATATTTAAATTTTTATGGTGAGCTATGACTATTTTAAAGTTGTAAATTGTTGGTACATCTTAAAATACTCATAGCTCTACTAATTAAAATATAATAAAAACCCTATGCTATTGTCTGGATAAAAATCTTACCTTTACATTTTATTAGAGGTCAATTCACTTTAATTTTAAACTAACAAGTGATCTACTGAACGTATAGTTTGCTGTGTTACGCACTTGTAAGACAGAGACAGCAAATGTCGTAATGTCCTATTAAATAAAGATTTCATTTAAAAATTAAAAAAAATTATTGTGTTTCATCGATTAAATTTAAGGGCACAAAAATATAAAGTCAATCGGGCAGCATAAAATTATTTTTCCTGCTAGAATTAGTGTTTGCGTCATATATTTATATTACATTTTCAAAAAAAAAGTTTTTGAAAATATATATAAATACTTATTGAAATATTGAATGTGTATTTTTAAAAAGAATTGACTCCTTTATAATAAAAATAATTCCTAGTTGTTGGATTAACCTCCCCCCCCCACAACATGTTGATTATCAACTTTGAGTGTGGTTTCTGGAGGTAAATTGGATGTAGCTGGTCAATTTGGGAGGACTAAATATTTCACAGTAGTTTTCAAAAGCATAGGGGAAAACAGTACATTTTACTTAAAAACCAGTTTTTCACAAAATGGATTTTAATATTTTTTACCAACTCAAAAACAAATAACCGTTGATACTTTAAATTATTTCTAAATGGCCATTTTTCTTATAATATAAAATGTTCAAAATAATTTAATTCATTTTTAATCTATTTATAAATTATTTAAACTTAATTTTTAATTTTTTCTAACATTTTTTTCACTGTGTCAAAAAGTTTGAAATTATAATACATAGTTGCAATATATTTTTATAAACATTCAAAGTTAGAATTTTTACAATATTCGTCAAAATCACAAAAATTGTCCAACTCTTTTGAGTTAGAAATTCATATAATATTTTATTTTATTTTAAAATTTTAAAATGTAATATAAGATTCTTCATTTTATTATGTTATTCTACCTTTCACAAAAAAAAAAAAGAGTTTACCTAACCTAACTGGAAAATCACATTAATTTTTATGAGTTTTGAGTAGTACGTCACCTCATACTTTTAGCTCACTTATAATTTTAAAATAATTTTTGCCTTTGGTACTTAGTTTTTTAAACATGTGTGTGTTTTCATGTTTTAACAACTTTAAAGGTCTTTAGTGAATGAACTATTAAAGTTAAAGATCTGAAACTATTCAATACACTTCTTCTAGCCAATATGTAACCAAACCCTAAAAAACTAATTCTGTTATCCAGTTTCGGGAATCTACGTTCCTAAAGATAAGTCTAGCTAAAATTAACTATTTTCTTAACATTTAAAAAGTTTAAATGTTGTAAGTACTTGACAAGTGTTTTTAATGAACTATCAACCAACTTTCTAGCTCAAATAGTTTTAAAATTTGAGTTTTTAGGGCTAATCACTCAGAGTTTTTTCTAGATTCAAATATTTATACCACTTTGGCATATTCATATAGGATCTATCTCATTAATATCTTATATTAAAGCTAATTTAATTGCCCACCTATTCATTATTACTGATTTACATTTTTATTATTATCCTATTTACAACAAACTCTTGAAGTTTTAAAAATTCAGATTTTTTAATTACAATTACCACACATGATTAAGAAAGTAAAAACAAACCATTGTTTAGAATATATACTTTAAACTTTTAAACAATATTGCTGTTAGTCTTAACAAAACAAAATATTCATTCAACTGGCATCAAACGTCTGTATGTTTATACGAGTGCATGATGTATTTACTGGACATTAAGTGTTGTTATTATTATTCCCTCTGAATAACAATAATAATAATAATAATAATGTTAACAATGGTTATATTTAATTTATTTTATAAAGAATAATTTATTTAGTGTTAACAGATGAATGCAGTCAGAATAAATTAATATCCAGACCAGATGAAAATAAATTGAAAAATATGTATACCGATACTTCAAATATCGCTACTATATCAAAAAATAAATGTAATTCAAAAGTAGTTAAGAAATCACATAAAGAATCAATTGAAAAACATATTTCTGAAGGTAATTAATATATTATCAACTTATATTTTTCCTTAAAATACTGATTTTATTAATTCAAATATGGTGTATTAATACTCATGTCCTCGAAACAAAAAAGTTTGACTTTTTAAAATAGTAAAACATTTTTATATGTTTTTATCTTACTTGATTTTTTCAAAATTAAGTAAATAAATAATTCAAAAATAATTTTTACTGTAATAGAAAAAAATATGATACCAAAATCAAGAAATAATGGAAATGACTGTGATTATATATACTTAGACATGTTGGATGGTGATGATGCTAAAAATGTGTTGTCATTTGAAAAAAAAAGTATATCAAAGAATTCCAAAACAAAAATTCTGAAACTATTAGAAAAAAATCATACTGATGGTAAGAATAGTTTACTTTTAAATCTATAAGTCTAAAGTATAAGTCTAAGTTCTTAACGTTTTTTGGGTCACTAACCCCTTTTAAGTATAAAGTTTATCCAGCCCCCTCCAAATAAAAAATTAATATTTGACTATAAATACCAAATAATGATCAGTTTGTCCCATTGTTGCCTTTTGAATGGCTGAATACCTACTTACGTTTTCAGAAACATAAACTACCACTCAATATTATAATGATATTATATGTTATATACTATAATAATATACTATTCATGTTGTAACCACAGAATTGTACAATGTACTGAAACGAAAGCCATGTACCTATAGATAATTTGTATTAAAAGTACAGGTGTAGAAACCTATACAATTATAAAAGCAGATTAGACGTATCAGATTAAATAAGATAAATGTCTCCCGATTGTTGTAGTAGTAATTAAAAATAAAATAACAATCGCAGTGTCATAAACACATAGGCACATTATATTTTATTAAACGCTTATATCTAATATAAATTTAATTCTTGTAATAATTTACAATTTACATGCAATTTTATACTATATAGTTTGTTTCACCAAGTGGATAGCTATTTGACAAAAATAATTACTCAATATGACATTTTAGTATTCATTTCGTAAAAAGATATCTACTTCATGAAATTTTTAATTTTTTCACTAAGTGGAAAAAAATAATTTCCATTTCGTGAACTGGATAGATTTTCATGAAATGGACAATTTCATCAAGTGGATGCGACGTATACACATTTGACATTTTTTAGTTTTTTTTTTATTTTGATAAAATATTTTTCTTAGGGTTAAAAATTTAGGAAATTTAATGAAAGGTTCTTTATAAGTTGTTCATATACAAATTAAAAAATATCTAAATTACTTATGCACAGTATTTTCTTATAAGCTTTGAAGTTCAAATTTTTACGAATTCGTCAAAATCTCACAAATTTGAAAATGATTTAATAGTTAAAAATTAATACATTTTTGAATAATCGTTAAGGGTTTTTTAAACCTAAGGTTAGAAAATGTATGACAAGGTTACAAGGATAAGTTGTGGTTATAGGAATTTAAAAAAATGTTTAGCTTAATCCTACAAATATATCATATAAGAGCTTAAGTTATAATATTGATGAAATTGGATATTCATACGTTAAATAATGATTTATTATCAAACAATTTTCTCAATTTGTTATAATTCAAAAATGATCAACCTTAGGTACTTAAAATTTTTATTGAAAATTTATATTTATATTTAGTTTCTTTCTGTCATTACCTTTTGACGCAATAATAATACTTTAATTTTCTGCTTGGGGGGAGGGGTCTGGTAGCAAATTGGATACAATTGGCAATTTAAGGGGTCAAAAGTAAAAATAACACTTTCAAAATATTTTGTCGCTTTTAACTTTTTTTGGTTTAAATGTAAATAATGTAATTATATTTTTCACTCAGTCAAAAAGTTTAAAAACTTAATACAATGTTCCTCATAAGTTATTCAGCCATTTAAACATATTATAGATACATATTAATATATTATTATGCTTCACTTTTTTTTTCATAAGCAATTTAAGTTTGAATAGACAAAATTTATCAAAATCATGAACATTTTTAGATCATTAAGTATTTAGAAATGTATAAAATGTTCAATTCCTTAAGCTAAGGACTGACAGTGTAATTGAATACAACTTTTTTTAGGTAGTAATTCTAGTTTATACTGATACTATTACCAAACAATCTTAAATTTATATAAAAAAACCGTTTTTTATGGACATTTTAAGTTTTAATTTAAATAAAATTAGATATTTTAAAGAAGAATAAAAATTTTTGTAATTTTGTTGTATTTCAAAAATATAATTTGTGATACTTGAAACATTTAATGTATAATAAATATTATATACTCACAATGACAGACCGTCTTCGCAAGGAATTGTTTTTTGTGTGCAATGATTTATTGAATTAAATTTTTATTTTTTATTTATTGTTATAAACACCAATCGGCTTTTTACTATTAATTAGTATGAAATAGTACATAATATATAGGTAATTATTATAACCTAAGTGTTGTAGATAACAAAGTATTTTAACATATATATGTTACAGTTACTATTAGGCAATGAAGAGTACACTGTACACTTAACACCTACCATACATCAGTGTTTATTTAATTTATACTTTTTTAAAAATGATTTCTCTTACCTAAAATTGTGTAAAAATTAATTTTTTAAAATAACAAGTGTTTGAAGTTCAATTTATTTTAAATTTGCTTTTAGACTTGCATGGGAAGTGAACATTTAAGACACATTGATCAATCTAACATGTTTGATCCAATAATTAGACACATTGCAAGCATGCACATACCATTTTTATGTTTAAATTATGCTTTTCTTAAAATTTTGATTTTTAAATTTTTAAATGTAGTTGAATATATTTGTATACTTAGATTTTTTACAACATTAAAGGAATATCCTATGGCGATACCAACTTGGGTTAATTAAATGAAAACCTACATGTTTGAATGCAAATTGTGAATCACAAGATTTTTTTTATATTCGAACAAAAAGTTTCTGAGTTATTCTACTTTAAATACTAAAAATACAAGTTTATTAAAAGGATATTATTTACTTTTGTTTTTAAAATTATTGGGAGCATATTTACCAATAAGCATTTTGTTGTTTAAACAAATTATCTGAGTATACTAAGTAGTAATTAGTAACAAATATTTTATACTGCGTACTTAATTATAATTTCCAAGCTTGTAATCATTTATAAAGTGTTTAACAAACTTAGTATTTAAAGAAGAATAAATCGGAAACTTTTCGTTCAAAATTTAAAAAATGTTATAAAATTGCTTTGTATATTATACTTTAATATTCTGTAGTAGTATAATGTTTTTTGTAATGTAGTTTTTATTATGCTAAACAAAAAAATGTATTCATATGGATTATGAATTATATTTTTAATGTTCATTATATTTCTAGGAATTCCAGAATCCATAATATATAATCAAGACTTAACAGAATGCTATGGTGAAATGCTTCCACCTTGTTGCGACCAGGACTGTCAATTAATATGTTATTATTCTATGCCTGGACCCGGCCGAAGACAAATTTATAACGAATTTCAGATGTTGAATGCTACTGAACAGAATTGTAAAATAACTCAATTAGTACAATTGCGTATGTCTAAAAAAAATGGCACTTTTGAAAGCTGTCCGGCATACCATTTTATTTGGAATAAGGTGTCTATAAAAGTCTGCCGAACTTTTTTTATAAACACACTAGGTATTTCTGAACACCGTCTTGATGCTATTCTGATACCAATCAATTATAGTTGGTATTCTGATAGAGATACTGCATTGAAAGCCAATCAACCAAGACAATTAAATTTAATTAGTGAGCCGGTTGTCATGACAGATTTTATGAAAGAATCTTTAATACCATTGGACAAAGACTACAATTCTTTTAAGCCTGAAAGTGACACAGAAGTTAGTCTAGAAAATGTGCCTTTTAAAGAATATGAAAATGTATTCCTATACATGAAAGGTATTCCTAGGATTTTGAGTTCATATCAAATGCCTGGAACGTTAAAAAAATATTTCTTTGAAACCAGTATTTGTTTGGAATATATGTACAAAACATATTCTGAAAATTTTATTAGGAACAAGACTCCCCCACCATATACAAAACGTCAGTTTCAAAAAATTTACAACCAGTACATGAAGACTTTTTTAAAAATGGTTTAAATACGTATCATGTTTTATTGTTTGGTACGGACTTGAAAATAGAATTATATTGATGCTTTCAGATATTATCATAGTTAAAATTATGATTGTAGCATACTATATTATATTATCATCTATATAATCCTATTTTTGAAAAATAACCTTACTATTTTAATTATTATTTTTATACTTATTATTTACTGTTTAGTATCTTAATAGATCTCTTATTGTCTAACTATTAACAAATATTTATCATTGTGTATACATAATAAATAATGATTGATAAAATAATTTGTGATGTATATGTATTGTAAAATTATTATTAATATATTTGATTAAGAGGACATTATAATTTATAACCCACATGTGTTGTCTCTGTCATATTAACGCATAATATAAAAATATCTTCTTTAGAATAATCCATCTTAGTATCTTACTCTGTAGTTTTAAAATTATAGTGAATTGATTAATAATCAAACATAAAGGTAAGAATATTATTCATGACCGCACAGGCTTTTTAGATATTTTATTTTTAAATCAAGTAAAATGCTAATAACTTACTTTAAAATAAAAATTTAAAAATGGTTCCAACAATAATATATTAATATATCAATTACTTCTAATATTAAAAATAAAAAAGATTAATTAGATTATTCTAAACGTACAATTTGCTATGTTTCTGCATTTGTAAGATGGAAACAACACATGTATTTTTACATTACAATAATTTTATAATTTGTTATATTATACTCAACACAAAAACTAAAATGTTAATCGATGTAACTGAAAAATTATTTGAATTTTGGTTTTTAATAATATAATATGTGGTATTTTTTAAACATAAAATATAATTGTTTAGATATAATTTTAGAAACATATTTTTCTAATAATTACCATAAGTAAATACTTGATGTACTTCCAAATCAATAACAAAATATGTATGTACACAATTACAAAGATTATAATAATTATTATTGATTGTCGTTATTTATTGTTATTATGAATTTTTAGACATTTTTTATAGCATATTAATTTTAAATGATAGATTATTTATGATAGGTGCTTAGTCCAAAAAAAAAACTTTCTTGGGTAGGTAACACTTAAAATAGGACAATGCCATTTTGTCAACACTTGTATTTTATAATACAATTACTTTTCTAGTATTTTTAATCTCAAGTTGTCCTCATTAAATATTCTTTTTACTCTATTTTATACACATTCAACAAAAAGATAAGTAATAGATTAACAGAATTAACTTAATAATAGTAATTTTAATTCATTAATTTCTCTTTTTATGTCCATAGCTATAATAAATATCATAATAACGAGAATGTTACACTTATTATTACCTACATTCTATATAGACAATAAAATATATTTAAGGTACATATATTAAACAGTTAGTTTTATAAGGGTAGGAATCTGTTAGACTCTTTCCATGTCAGTCCGCAATACCTAGTTCAACAAATTTGTAAAATTTACAAATATATATATTTATAAAAAAAATCGCATTATGTGATTTGTAACCATTGGTGTTAAGTGTAGGTATAGTACTTAAACTGCGTGCCGTGTGCGTAACTCACAAATCGTTATATCCAAACCTTTGATGTATCAAATATATAGGTATGGCCCATTGGTAATTTGAGTTTGAGACCACTGCAGTGGCGCAACAAGCGGGGGTGTTGGGTGGTACTTACACCAGGGCACCAGAGTACCTGACATTTTAGGGGGCACCATTTGGTTCGTTTGTGTGGTTGGTATTTATTTTATTATGACATAAATTCCTTACATAAAAATATAAATAATATAAATATTAAAACATTAAAATTTGAATAAAGATAGTAATGTGGTAATAGAGAATAATGAAGCCCGTATGAAGGTTTTTCTTGTAAAAATTATGAAAGTAGTCTACATTGCTTATTCCGTGAAACATTCGTTTATATAGCTATATAGGCATAGTCGTATAGATTGGTTTAGCAATGCCGCAGCGGGTAATGCTTGAGATTGACTGACAACTGTGGTTTCAATACGTAATTGTCATTAGTATGTATTGTAGTATGTTACGAAGACGCTAATAGACGAAATGAGAATAACATCTAAAATTAGAAAAAAAATTGTTATATCTGTAATATTATCACAAGGAATCGACGGATCATTTGCAATTTGCTTGGAACAGCTGTTGGTTCGAGGAATGAGACATGAGTGATGAATCAAAAATCAAGTATATGAACTACCAACTAAATAAGAAAGTTCAGGTATTTTGCAGGTAAAATTAATTTTATTTTTTGAACCTATGCAAAAGCTATTTGATGTTTTTAAGTTAGTGCCGTTAAATTTAAATTTAGTGTCCACTGTTGAATCGTTAATTAATTATCATCTTTATTAATTATTGTAATAACTTAACAATTTTAATTAAATACTACATTCTATTACAAACATGTCATAAAATCAATCAAATAGAAAGCAATGAGTTAAGACCGATACTGGCGACTAACAAACATTGCTATTTTGAACATCAAACAAATTAAAACTGAAAAATTAAATTTAAGTAAAATAATAGAACATTTTGCCAATTTATAGGATTTTGTTAACATGTAATAATTTTTTTTTATGAATTAAAGAACATACCCACCTATGATATAATTTGTAAAATTTCTAAACTATAAAATATAATTATATAACGAAAATGTTATATTGTAGGACACACTGTAGGGCATCATAAGTAAATTTGTTACTAGGGCACCATAAGGTGTAGTTGCGCCACTGGACCACTGTGTTAGAGGGATGATAGGTAAGTTATTTTGATTGTTTTGCCATACGTGTGTAAAGATGTTATGTCAATAATGTATTAATGTGTGCAAATGTACAAACAGATTACTGTACGGCTGCACAAACTAAGATATACTTAATAGTTATATATCTTAGTCCGTGGTTTGCATCACGGATATAATATATTATATTAGCCCGAGGTTTCCACATTTCAAATATATTTACGATTTACCTATTGTGTTTTTAATAATGGTAATTTTTTTCACATAACTATATTTTACTCGACTTCCTATTTTCTATTTTCTATTTTTTTTCCTTCTACGCGAGTTTGGTAGTTTTATATTCATAAGAATATCTTTAGATTTGATCAATAATGTATGGATATCATAACATTGTTATACAAGATATTCTAATATTATATTATATTCTAGATATTCTCGTATACTGTGATCATAATAACATGATGATGTAGATTGCCGAGTTAGGTTAGGTATATATAATATACTATATAGCTTAGGAATTTTTAACTATAGCTTATATAATAGTATTAAAGTTTAGATGTGTGCAGTGGAGTGGTACCCTGCAAAATGTTGCAGGTCCACTGCTCCGCTCATCTAAACACTAAATAGGCAATAGCAGCTACCTATACTTACAACTAATATCAACTAGTCTAAAATTTGATTTTTATAAATAGAAATACTCCAAATTAAATTCTGGATTTCTGCCTCGAAATATTAAATGGAAAATGTATGCTGCCATTGCCATAGTCATTCAAGTCAACAAAATAAAAAAAACGATGACGATGATAAATAGTATGAAACATTTTGTGGTCAGAAATAATAAGTGTCTAACATTTGGATCATTCTGTATGGACCACCTGTATAGTATAATGCTATATAGAATATAGATTACAGGTAGGTATTTCCGAGTTACGCAAGTATCTATATATTGACACGTACGCTACGTGTAATAATAATTATGTATTGGTATAAAAAATGGTAAAAACCAAAATACCAGTAGTAAAATTACGTTATACTAATAATAATAACCAATATTCGATATCTAAAAAGTAGAGATATACCCAAGTCTAAGTAGGTAGGTATGTATAGTACATGCCGATATTATTTTTTGATAAAAAAGGTATCTATAAGGTTTGTGCGCTGCATATTTACATTGTTCGTTGTTAGAACGTTTTGTCTTGAACTCTTGAGACTTTTCCACCTTACCTATTAGGTATAATTTATCCTTGATGTTTTGCGTTAAAATTTAAACATAAAGATTAGTATAATTATCGACTATCCACCTACTTGTTTTAGGCCTTATTTACGCCATTAGACGTCTAACACTCGTCACACCTGTATTCGGTGAGTATACCTAACTAACTATATTATACATTGTACTTCTACATATAATAATATAAAGGTAGGTATGAATTATAATTTTAAATTATGTGGTTTTTAATTTTTATGATTATCTGGGGGGAGGGGTCTTTAATCCCATTATGTGTACGACATACAGGGGTTAAAGTAGGGAGACGTAGTGGGACTCAGTACCTCTGACGGTTAAAAAGAGTCCACTTTAACCTCTTCATGCACGAGATTTTTTTTTTTTAAAAATGAATTATTAAAATTCGGAATCATATAGCTTGTTGCTTTAAGATGTTGGGAAAAATAATAAAAAAAATTTTTTTTTATTTTTAAATTTTTTAATCGTTTTTTATCATGTGGTATCATATGATACCTAGGTGCAATATTTCAAAGAAAAAAAATTTTTTTTTTTTAAAATTATTTATATTTTTTTAAAAGAATTATAAACTTGTATAATATTTAACATTTAAACATAACTATTATAACATTAGTTAACATTTCTTAAGTTTTTTAAAATATAAAATCCGTTGAAATATTTAAAAAATACAAAACCTGAATAGTTTTTTTCTGATCACAAGTATGAATTATCTGTGCATATTAAAAATATAGATCATAAAATAATGAAAGACAAAACAAAATATATTTCTTCAATTAGGAACATTAGTAAAAATTGTGGATTACCTCTAACCACAGTTCCACAGTATATAATAATATTAAAATAACAAATTTAAATATAAACAAAACAAAACAAACTTTTTTGATAAAAACAGTCAAAATTATGCACCACTTGTAAATAGTAAAACTATAGATAAAATAATGAAATACAAAACAAAATATATTTCTTCAATTAGGAACATCAGTAAAAATTGTGGATTACCTCTAACCACAGTTCCACAGTATATAATAATATTAAAATAACAAATT